>PVJI01033124.1:0-11555 GCA_004026765.1 Micronycteris hirsuta
CATAACCAGAGACATTGAAATTAAGAACAGTCTAATAATAGACAGGGGAGAGGGGGGAGGGGACAATGGGGAGAAGGGTTTTCAGGAATCACTGTAAAGGACACATGGACAGAACTAAGGTGGAGGAGGGAGGCTGGGGGGGAGGGGGGCTGGAGGGGAAGGGAGGAGGGGAGGGGAGAGGATGCAAATAACTATAATTGAACACAAATAAAATAAAATTTAAAAAAATTGTAATATATAAAAAAAAAGAAAATTGGTGATGTAGAATGTGCATTCTCAATGGGAGTGATGTCCCTCCCAAAAGAGCAAAAATTGGTTCTTGAAGAATGAAAAATATTTTACAAAACATATACAAAACAGGTATGCATACAGTATATAAACATGCCTATAGCATATCTATGTTATTAAAATTTCATGAGGAGAGATTGGGGGAAATGTCTAAAGAAGCTCTTTAGAAATGTGTTTTAAAAAGTTGAGAAATTTTGGTATAGAGAATATGATATTCTAGATGAGAGACTCAATATCTAGAAAAAACATTTTTACCCAACAAGGCAATGGTTATTGAGGATGCAGGTAATGCCCAACATCTAGGTTAAAATGAAAGTTAATTACATAAGCATAATATCAGGCAAATAATAGTAGTTCATGCAAGAAACAAAGGAAGGTTTTAAATAAGCAACAAGTTACACAATGAGAAGATCTATGCCCAAAAGACAACCAGAATGGCATAAGATCTGGCAACCATGTCCCATGAAGCATGGTTTAAATGAATTGAGGATACTTAGCCTAGGGACAAAAGACTGGGGGTGACATGACAGATACTTTAAAGCTCTGTCATGTGAATGAGGAATTAGAAATAGTTTGTGTAATGCTCATTTTTGCTGAACCTACGGAATGTTTTAACCACATTTAACCACAAATGTGGCCTAAAGTTGGAACAAGACGTTTTACAGAGCTATCCAGATATTAGGAAGATATTTCTGCCCTGAGTAGTAGGGTAGCTATGGCTTCTAAATTTCCTTTTAATTCTCAGATTCTATGATTCCTTACTCATTTAAAAAAAATTTAGGATTTTTTAAAAGATTTTATTTATTTTTAGACAGAAGGGAAGGGAGGGAGAAAGAGAGGGAGAGAAACATCAATGTGTGGTTGCCTCTCATGTGGCCCCCACTGGGGACTTGGCCTGCAACCCAGGTATGTGCCCTGACTGGGAATCGAACCGGCGACCCTTTGGTTCGCAGCCCGTGCTCAATCCACTGAGCTACACCAGCCAGGGCCTCATTTTAAAATTTTGGAGCTGGAAAAGATGGCTGAAAATGATGAGCACAGACAAGACACCTACCCTTAGTTTCAAAGCCAATGTGCCACAACCTGGGGACATTGGCGTAAGAAATCTGTCATTCAGGAACTAAATTGGGTTCCAATATTTAAAACTCTAATTCTCCTGGGCTCTGGCATTTTATATTGCCACCTATCTCTAGCTCAATTTTCATCTTGGCATAGAGGGAGAGAAGCCACAGAAGAAGCTGTGGAGAAATGTCAAGGGGGAGGTCTCAGAGACCAGAGTTAGTGAACTGCTCCGATGTTTCATGGAAATACAGGGAGAGAGAGCACACTTCCTTTGCTTTTGAGGCCTTGCCTTGCTCACTTGTGTTCTCTCTCTCTTTTTCCCGACTAGCGAAAAGAAGATTTGGTGCAGGGATAGGGATAGATGATAGTAGTTTCATGTTGAAAGGTAAACACTGCATTGGTTGGGAGAGCTGAGGAATGTGACAAAAATTACACGAGACGTAAAACCCAAAACTATTTGTGAATTGTGTTCCTGGAGTTGTGTCCCAGTGAATGTCTCAGGGAACAGGACCTTGACTGGGATACAGCATAGTATTTTACACAGTCTAAGTATCCGGCTGAAGCCTCTTGGTTGGCCTTTCAGAGCAAACAGTTATTTGTTCTACTGTCACCTAACATTGCCAGGTAGAATCTCCACAGCCTTGTTGCTAGAAATTAAGCTTCTTACAAATGCCATGGCATCAAGCTCCATTAACCTCCCTCTTAATGCTCCTTGCTCTCTGCCCTTGGCCAAATGTAAACCTGTTACTTCACAAAGCAGCCTTTTCTTCCCTGTGCCCCATTAGCTCTCCTTTCACTCCCACAAGCTCGCTGAAGTCCTCCTCACTATCATAGATCCGTGTATAAAGGGCTTCATCTGCAGACTATCCCACAAGAACTTTCCCAACACTTTAAGATTTTTTTGCCATGTCCTCTCTCAAGTAACGCCTATGTCTGCACTATTAACCCTGAGACAGAAAAGTCAGAAGTCTTTCAGACTTATCCTGAAAGTCCTATTTCTACTTGGAAGTAAAAGACCTTTCAAATGTGGCTTCCTGCGTTTTCCAGTTTGTTGGTGGCTGGATCTGAAGTGGGCATCCCTTCTGCACATCTGGCAGGGGTGCTTTCCAGATTTCCTTCATGACTAAGGATCAGTTTCTGACTGCTAGGCAAGGCAAAGTCTCCTGAAGTTTCTGTGAGTCACCTCCCCCTGTGAGCAGAGCTTGGTACAGCCCAAATAGTTTTCAGGTTAAGAAAGCCAGAATCTTTGTTCAGCTGCACTGACTGACCAGACTTTGTAGGGGTTACCTGACCAAGAGCAGCAGAAGCAGCAGCAACTGGGATAACTCAGGTGAGTAGAGAGGGCATTCACAAACTTATCCTGGAATTTTATTTGCTGGATAACTTGGTATATAAAAGAAGTGAAGAAACTTGAACTTTATAGTTAATAAAAATTCACAGCTATAATTTTATGGTTTGCCTGGATTGAATGTGCGTGTGTAATAGCAGTTTGGAAATTTTTTGATTGGTTATTTTTGGGCGTGTGGGAGGTAATTGTGGTTGTCTGGCAATGAAATTGTTCTGGTGATAGCTGTTTTTTCTTTCTTTTTTTTTCTTCTGTTTCCAGGAATCCCCAGTAAGAGAGGACATGCCTTCCTTAGGCAAATGAGAGGGCAAACCCAGGTTGACTGTCAAGGATTCATTCTAGCTCCTGCTGACCCACAGCTATGGGAAAATTATTGAAATGCAGACAAAATCTTGGAACCACACTGTACAAAAAGCTTAAAGCCCTCAAAGTGGGGTGTATGGGCTGTGCACTGTTTCACAGGAGGGAGTGGCAGCAGAAGCTGTCCTGTTTGCACAGTTAGGAGTCCCCCTGTCCTGGTGACAGGTTGATCTTGGCTTATTTTATTTTCAGCCCCTGGCTGGCCTGGTTTTGTTCTTCTCTAATTCTTGCTTTGGTTTAAATTTTGATTTGCAGTTGTGGTTCTACCATCCCCACTCCATCTACCCACAACACTGCCACTGGTTTTCTAGGGGCTTCAGTGGGTAGGGTGGAGGGCAGAGAAAGTATGGAAGCATTGCAGTTGAAAATTGGTTCTGAAGATTTGGAGCTTGAGGTTCGGTGAAAAGCACATAGGAAAATTAAACAAATTTTGTCATCCTGACAGTCACTTCTGGCTTCAGGATAAAGCATCCTGGTTTGTACTGATGTTTTATTGAACTTTGGCTAATGTCTCATTTAAAAATCTTTGCTATGAAATTAAGAACATTTTACAGTCTAAAAGAGTTTTTTAAAAAGATTCTTTGGGGGCTGCTAATTAACTCTTTCATTCATCTAGCAGTTTGCATGCATATATGTATGCATGCCCGTGTGAATGCACACTTGTGTGTGTCTCTGTGAATAATTTGTATTTAAATAGCATTCTTTATTTATCCTTAGAGTCCCTAGCAGACTAGAGAAAGTCTAAACACACTTGTGTAGTCAGCAATAAGTTAAAAAACATGCTTTCGGCATCCTTTTTTTTTGGTTCCTAAATTAAAAGCAGAAAAAGCCCCTTTGTGACCCCCAAACAGTGTTTCTTTGATTAGCCTTGATTTGAAATCGTCTCACTTTCTGACAGCTTGCAATTCAAAACAAAACTCTAAAGTGCATTCTTATAAGAAGAGGACAATGAGAATTTACCAAAGCAATGTCTTAAGGATTTGTATTTGTACACTTATCCCCAACTTTTTAAAATCGTGGTGAAAATTTCAGAAGGTCATGGTTTTAGTGCCAGCTCTGTCATTAACTATGTAACCTTAAGCCAGTCCCTTCACCTTCCTGTAAAAGCAAGGATTTGGGTTAAGTGATTTGTAAGAGTTCTTCTAGCATAATGCTATAGAAATTGGGAATAGATTCTCACAAGGCTATAAAATTAGACTTATAGGATGAGTTTATTTAAGAGGGATAAAACAAGTAGTGGGGGAAGTCATCCAAAAAGGAAAGGTATAAAAGAGAGGAGGTATTGAATGGTGGATGAGCTATTTTATATTGGTCTTTTAAATGGCCTTGAGTATCAAATCTCCTCATTTTCTACTGAGGACAGAAAAAGGATTTAATTTGGTAAAAAAGAATGTTCCTAATATTACTATCTTACATGTGTTACCCTTAACAGTTAATAAGTATTTTCATACATTTAATTTCATTAGATTCCCCCCAATAACACCACAAGGTGTATGGGGCAGCCATTGTATTCCCATTGTGCTTATGGGGAAACTGAGGGACACAGATGTTAATTACACCAAATGGCAATATTTGAGACTCGATACTGGATCTCCTGGACTACCTGTGTTCTTTTTATGATTCCGAATTTCTTTTTATATTTTGATAGAATTCTTCAACAACAGAATTTGTTAAAAAAAAAATTGTGTACTCTTTTTTCCTTTGAATGTCTTTGAACAGAGTCTTCTCTCTGGGTAAATTTGATGTGTCCTAGATAAGGCTGGATCAGAGGACTTTTATGATCCCTTTCATATCCCAGAATATCTGGCTAACAATTTGAATCTGAACAACTATTTGTCTTTTGGTAGATGCTTGCCAATAGATGTGGGCTAGGACTCTGCCTGTGTAAACATAGAAGTTCTATTCTCTGTGTAACATGTGGATGCTGAATTGTTATTACTTTTCCCTCTCCAAACCCCATTACTCTCAATGCACCACTCCCAGGTGTGAGGAGAAGAACTGTTGATTGTGGCTAACGTGACCCCTGCTTTGTACCAAGTCAGTGTTAGGTCTTCTGCATTCAGTTTGCTCTTCAAAAACTCCCCATTGCACCCTGGCTGGTGTGGCTCAGTGGATTGAATTCCAGACTGTGAACCAAAGGGTCACCAGTTTGATTCCCAATCACAGCACGTGCCTGGGTTGCAGGCCAGGTCCCTGGGGGGGACACATGAGAAGCAACCACACATTGATCTTTCTCTCCCTCTCTTTCTCCATCTCTTCCCCTTTCTCTAAAAATAAATACATAAATTAATGAATGCATTAATAAATAAATAAATAAAACTCCTAATTGTTTAAACTCCTAATCTCTAATTTTGTCCCAAGTACAGCACTAGGGCGAAACTGAAGAAAAGGAGAAACTAGTCAGGGAAAATACCCCACAAGTCATGCTCTTTCCCGCTCTCCACCTATAATGCCCTCCATTACCCTGCCACTCACCCAAATCAACAGAAGTGTATAAACCACAGGCTGGGTTTCCTCTATCAGTTAATAATTCTCTTTAATAAACTGAGTTAGATTTCACTTTTTAGAGCAAAATTTGGTTCCTACTCTAAAACTAACCCACAGGTAAAGAACAAATGATTTTCCTCTTAAGAGTTTACCCAGCTCCCCAAGCTTTCCAGTCCAGTGAGTAGCAGAAACTTCCTCTCCTAACTGCAGCCTTGTGCTCTACCTGGCAGGCTCCTTCAACTTCCTCTGGCAATTCTCAACTTCCCATACTCTGTATCCACCACTTCTACTTGCCTGGTCTTCTCTCTTTGCAGTCTTCCTCTAGGAAGTGGGTCCAAAATTCTAATAGTATTGCTGAAAACCATTATTGCAGTGTAACTCCACACTCGTCACCCATAATACTTGTCTCAGGAAAAAAGTTGTTTCTCTCCTTAGATATGCATGTTCCTTTTGTTAGCTGTTTGGTAGCTAGAGGCTTTTTTCAGTTGATAAGCTTAAGTCTCTATATTTGATGCTATTTACTGAGTTTCTTAATATGTGGTTACTAACCTAAAGGTTCTCTCTTCTTCATAATTGAGTGCAGCAAGATAGAAAAAAAGGGACATACCTTTCTTCACTCTCCTACTCTCCGACAGAACAATTTGCTTATGTAAACCCAACTTACAAATTTCTGGGTTTCTAAAAGTTTTCTGAGGGTTAACTAACGAACCCTCAAAAGTCAAATGTTTGGATTCTCCCATGATTTTCAAACCATGGAAAGAAAGAACTTTTTAAATTTTCATGATGACAATGAATTCTAGGCAGGATGCCTCAAAGTTAGGTGTTATGTTTGCTTTGAAGACTTTTCTTTATTTGAGCTGAAAAAAATTTCCTTTTTCAAAAAAAGTAGTGACCAAAAGAAGCAGTATGGTGTGATGGAAAGCTGAACACTAACCCTGGCATTGCACAGACCCAGATTTGTGTTGGTTCTGCAAGTTTCTAGTTGCCCTTCCTCTGAGCTGCCATTTATGCAGCTACAAAAAGAATGGGACAGATGATATCTACTAAACTTGGCTTCCATGAAGAGATAATGAACTTAAATGTATATTTCAAATAATGACTTGCCATATAAACATGAATTTTCTACATAACACATTCATCCATTTAACAATTATTTCCTGAACATTGGTTGTGTGCCCAACTCTGAGCCAGGCAATGAGATGGCTTACAGTGTACATCGTGCACTTATGGAGTCTTTTCTAGTTATTCAAAATACTTTTATATTAACCATCTCATTACTTATAGTCACTGTGTAGAGGGCAGGATAGATAACCCCACTCTCCCAATGTGAAAATTGAGGCACAAAGAAACCAATGGTCACAGCAAATGGAACATAGTTGTCCTAATAACTAGTCAGAATGGGGTCAGTTCTACTCCTGCAAGTTGAATAGGGCATGGGACTACAGTTGTACTCTAATGAAAATCTATCAAAGTTTAGGTTGACAGATGCTATTCCTTATTTACTGTAAGCCCCAAAATGCAGGTCTAAAGATGACCTATCCATATCAGCTATGCATCCTGCCTCTGAAAGAGCCTGCTGGGATCACACTGGTCCTTAAAATAAAACCTGATTTTCTTTGCAATGGATACTGCTTCAGTCTCTAGACAGGTCTTCTTTTTATTACAGGGGTCCCCTTTGTAGGCTCCTGCTTGCCTAACCATTGACTGAGTAGCAAGGAAGACTTGTGAGGCAGAGGGCCTTCCCAAGAACAGGAAATACTCATTTATCCAAAATGATTAGGGAAGGAGGTTCTGGCAAACTAAATATCCTAATTGTCTCAGACTATCCCCCATTTATAGTCCTCAGCCTCTGGCAATCCACCAAAACTGTCCAGGGAAAGCAAGAGGCACAGTGGTGTTTGTTTTAAGTGTGATCGCATGCAAAAATTGGGGTTCATTTGTAACAGGCCCCACAAAGGAGCCTGGGCAAACCTTCAGATTGGCTCTGATACTGCTTAATGGAAAATTATTACTGATACCATCTATGACTTCAAGTACAATAACATACACTTTAATTTTTAAATATAACAGCAGGCTTAAATCTGATAATTGAAGGCATTTCAGTATTTTGCAGTGTCCCATAGCCTTCAGTTTGCAAAAACAAATATTGATATATAGAACTATGAAAAATTGTGGTTATTTTTAGCTTCTTATTCCTTGTATTCAGAAAAACAGTAAGCTTGTTTATATATTTGTATATTGTAAGTTACAATGAACAGTAAATTAACATATTTTTATGGTTTTCAAATGGTGATACTTCTTTACCAGTAAGACATTTCAATATAATACTGAAAGGACATGAAGTAAGATAGTAGAGAGGTTTGATTATATTACACATTTTTCTTTCTTTTTTTATGTTCACCCAAAAATATTTTTCATTTGCTTTTTTGGAGAGAGAGGAAGTGAGAGACAAAAACATCGATGTGAGAGAAGCATCCATTGGTTGCCTTCATATGCACCCAGACCAGGAATCCGTGAAGGGACCAGGATCATACCATTAACACCATGGGGGTGGGTGGGGTAGGGAGAAAAACGGGGTGAAATTGGGACAACTGTATTAGAACAACAATAAAAAATAAAAAATAAATAAATTTAAAACAAGACCAGGGACTGCATGCACCAGCGCCCAGACCAGGGATGAATCTGCAACTCAAGCATGTGCCCTAACTGGGAATCGAACCAGCAACCTTTCAGTTATGGGACAGTGCTCCAACCATGGAGCCACATGGGCCAGGGCTATATTACACTTTTATAAAATAGCAACTGCCACTTTATTAACTGCCTTTTGAGCTGTGTTACCTACACATACTCCTTGAAATGATAATTAGTCTTTTCTTTCACATCTTGTCCATTTTTTAGCAGATACTCTGACCTTATAATCTTTATTTTCAACCCTCATATGAACATAGAATATAGACACAGTTATCCTTAAAATATATATTTGAAATAATTGGTGCCACGTAAATTTCACAACCACCCTATTATCTACCATTGAATGTCAGGAGTAGATCATTGAAGTCATTACAAATCTACCTTTGTGATCAAGCAAAGGATTAAAAACCTATTATCACTCCAAGGCTATTTAAAATCAAATTTGCCTTTCAAGTTATCCTCATAAAAACCAGTTATTAGGGGCATTTGAGTGTGGGGTACTCTGAAGAGCCACTATATTAATTTTCTATTTAGTCATGTGAGATTTTTTTAGAAAAGAAAGCAGCAGTGCATTGCCATGGGATAAGAATCTACAGTCCACCAAATCAGTATAATTGAATTTCAGAGTCTGCCTTTTATCAAAGGCAAATTATTGCACATTAGACTTTGAAGAAGAAAGACATACAATCTTTCTATCTTTCCTTGTCTTTGGAGACCATCTGCTCTGAGCTCTGTTTCTTGCATTAGCCTTTCTGGCCACTAATAAAAATGCAAAGCTCTTTAAAGATAAAAGGGAAGAATCTGTGTAAAAGGGCTTGTTAAAAGTGAAAGGAGTTGCTTCTCCCCTCAAGCACAAAGTGTGTGGCCCTTCAGGGCACCAACTTATTCTGAATGTAGTAAACCAATTTTTTATATTCTTCACAAATTAAAAATGTTTTTTTTTTGCCTTGAACTCCTCCCTGCTAGTATAAAATGGAAGATTGCCCTTTAATTTATAGCAACTCATATTTAACTAGCAATCTTATCATTTATTATCTATTTTTCCAATAATATTATTAAGGCACATATTTTCTTATTTGTCAGATAAAAAAAAAATTGAGGCTCCAGAATGGTTTAGGTGCCTCACCCAAAGCCCCAAGCTAATTAGTTGCAGAGCCTGAACCTTCCGTCCTTCCACCCTGAAAATGGTGACTTTTCCATTAAAGCCAAACTTGAAGTGCCTAGCTTCAGGAATAAGTCACTGGAATGATTACCATTTGTCTAATCTCACGTAATATTTAAAAGAGTCAAGAACTTCTTCCCCTAATAACAATTTTTCTCATTTTAGACATATCCCAACATTATGGGTCCTCCTCTGAAGCTCTTCAAAAACCAGAAGTACCAGGAACTGAAACAGGAATGCATCAAAAATGGTATACTTTTCTGTGATCCAACCTTTTTGCCTGAGAATGATTCACTTTTCTACAACCGCTTGCTTCCTGGAAAAGTGGTATGGAAACGCCCCCAGGTAAGTTTCTTTTCTCAATTTCTTTCTCCCTTTTTATCTCTTTCATTATAACTTCTTGGTCCACTATTTTCACTCACACAGCCTATGGCATATAAACCAATTTAGGAGACAGCTTTAAAAATGGGAGGATTTAAGAATCTGTGCTTTTGGCTGTCTATAGCTTGAGGAATCTTTAATTTTCTTTTTTTTTAATTTTCTTAATTTTTTTTGTTTAATTACAGTTATTTGAATCCTCTCCCCTCCCATCCTCCATTCCCCTCCAGCCCCACCTCCCCCCCAGCCTCCCTCCTCCACCTTAGTTCTGTCCATGTGTCCTCTACAGTTATTCCTGAAAACTCTTCTCCCCTTGTTCCCTTCTCCAACTCCCCTGTCTATTGTTAGACTGTTCTTAATTTCAGTGTCTCTGGTTATGTTTTCCTTGCTTTCTGCTTTTGTTGGTTATGATCCGGTTAAAGGTGAGATCATATGGTATTTGTCCCTCACTGCCTGGCTTACTTCACTTAGCATAATGCTCTCCAGTTCCATCCATGCTGTTGCAAAGAGTATAAGCTCCTTTTTCCTTTCTCCTGCATTTCCATTGTGTAAATGTACCATAGTTCCTTGATCCATTCATTTGCAGATGGGCAATTAGGTTGTTTCCAGCACTTAGCTATTGTGAATTGTTCTGCTATGAACATAGGAGTGCAAAGGTTCTTTTGAATTGTTTTTTCAGGATTCTTAGGGTATAATCCCAGTAGTGGAATTGCTGGGTCGAAAGGCAGTTCCATTTTCATTTTTCTGAGGAAGTTCCATACTGTATTCCACAGTGGCTGCACCATTCTGCATTCCAAACAACAGTGCAGTAGGGTTCCCTTTTCTCCACATCCCCTCCAACAGTTATCTGATGCTTTGTTGATGATAGCCATTCTGACTGGTGTGAGGTGGTATCTCATTGTGGTTTTAATTTGCATCTCTCTGATGGCTAATGATGTTGAGCATCTTTTCATGTGATTCTGGGCCCTCTTTATGTCTTTTCTTGAGAAGTGTCTGTTCATGTCTTTTGCTCATTTTTTAACTGGGTTTTTTGTCTTCCTGGAGTGGAGTCATATGAGTTCTTTATATATTTTGGAGATCAGACCCTTGTCTGAGGTATCATTGGCAAATATACTTTCCCATACGGTTGGTTCTCTTTTTATTTTAATACTATTTTTTTAGCCCCACAGAAGCTCTTTATTTTGATAAGATCCCATTTGTTTATTCTTTCCTTTATGTCCCTAGCTCTAGGGGACATATCATTGAAGATGTTGCTGCGTGGAATGTCTGAGATTTTCCTACCGATGTTTTCCTCTAGAACTTTTATGGTGTCACGACTTACATCTAAGTCTTTTATCCACCTTGAATTTATTTTTGCGTATGGTGTAAGTTGGTGCTCTAGTTTCATTTTTTGCATGTAGCCATCCAGGTTTCCCAACACCATTTGTTGAAGAGGCTATTTTTATTCCATTTTATGTTTCTGCCCCCTTTGTCGAAGATTAATTGCCCGTAGAGACTCGGGTTTATTTATGGGCTCTCTATTCTGTTCCATTGGTCTATCTGTCTGTTTTTTTGCCAGTACCAAGCTGTTTTCATTACAGTGCCCTTGTAATATAGTTTGATATCAGGAATTGTGATCCCTCCTGCTTTGCTCTTCTTTCTCAAAATTGCAGCTGATATTCGGGGACGTTTATGGTTCCATACAAATTTTTGAAGTGTTTGTTCGATATCTGTGAAATATGTCATTGGAACTTTGATAGGGATTGCATTGAATCTATATATTGCTTTGGGGAGTATGGACAT
>PVJI01033125.1:0-11437 GCA_004026765.1 Micronycteris hirsuta
GTTGTTTGTGTCACAACTATTTTTGGACAACTAAGATGACAATAAGCAGCTGGTCAATTGCTCAGATCCCTGAGCTATCTATTCCCCCACCAAAGCTAACAGCATAAACATGGTAGACGAGGAAAGGGAGCCTCCCAGGGAGAAGGAGACAGGGTCACACAGGCCTGCCACCCAGGAGGCACTGCTCCCCGTCCTGTGTCACCTCCCCAAGAGTCTGGAAATTAAATAAAAGCTTCAAAGATATTAGGAAAATACACTTGGTTATCATGTCTTCTTTAGTTGAGAGGTAACTTAAAGGACTTTTCTTAGGCAATCAGGCAGTGCAAAAGAGGTAAACGAGCCTTAAGTTTAAAATAATGGGAAAATCCTATTACCACCTCGACTCATTTATTAGCCATCTTCACTCATGGCTTCTTTTTCTCCTCCCAGACAATTTTCTGGAAATACGGAAAAGTTGTTGTGCTCATTTTATTCAATATGGCAAGAGCCCTAAATCTTGAATAAAACTAGTCATTATAAATTCAAGGAAAGACTGGTAATATATTTTATAAAAATCTGGCTATGTTTTCTCATTCTTGTCACTTAAAGAGTTATTTGTTCAGCTCCTGCTGCTTTTTGAAATGTTTCGATCTCTAATACGAGTAACAGCGTTTCTTCTTCAGTTCCGCACGCTCCCTGCCCCCGCCAGCAGTTCAGCACTTTTCTCAACACTTGTGAATGGATTTACTGGTGTTTCCGCAATAATTACTGTTTTTCTTTCATTTCTGCATTTCTTCTCTTCTCACATTGTGAAAAGCATGCTTTTGGACCTACCTTTTGTGCTTTGGCGAGCATTATTTCTTTAAAAGCAAGAACACTATCTTAGCCATCTTTTGATCTCCATCAAGGCCTGGTCTATATATATATATATTATTTTTTTAAGCAAGGGTTAATATGCAGCAATTATACCCTCTGTTTGCTCTACTTACCCCCAATAATTTAATATGTTTGTGATGATTAGATTTGCATTGAGAAGCTTTAGGCTGATAATGGACATTGTCCCATTTTTGGACATTAGCTGTAGCAAGTCTAGGCTAGACCCTCAGGAATTAACCAAACACCGTGAGCACTTTCATCTTCAATCCCATTACACTTAAATGGCTATCCATGTCCTTGGAAATTTTAATCACCTAGAAAGCTGCTGCTGAGATCCTAGAGCCTGCTGGATAAAATTATTATCCTCTAGTTTTTGTTCTCCAAGTACCTGATGCTCTCAGAGCAATAACTCCATATATCGTTTTCTTCCCCTCCAAGTCAAAAGTGGTAAAATCTCCGAATGGATGACTCAAAGACTGGTCATGGAGCAATGTCAGTAAATACAGTAATCTCCTGAGCTTGTCAAGGGGAAAAATTGGCCCCTTCTGGGAAACCGACACAGCTTCGTTCAGTCATCGTTGTACCCGGAGAAAAAGAGAATGAGAGCTTCGTACAAGATGGGCTCTGGATGCTGATACGTAGGCTTAAATTTTCAGGGGCTGTATTTAGTTTTGTCAGGGAAAAGTTCTCAACTGTAAAATTTATTTGGCGATGGAATGTAATCTAAAAAAAAATTATAGTGTTTCAGCCAGCATTCTGTTTCTCAGTGTAGTGGGCTCTCTGAGGGCTGCTACCGTGGTACCAAGAAATAGCCTCTTAGAGAAGAATCCTGTGATTCTGTAACTACGCTTACATGGGACAGTTTCTTAACACTGAGGATGTTCAGAGAGTGACACAAGTCAGTGGAAAAATGAAGAATGTCCTTCTGGAGATTTAAATACAAAGATACATTTTTTAATTTTATTTTTAATTATATATTTTTCTTTTTTTCCACACTTTTTATTGTTGTTCAAGTGCAGTTATCTCCATTCCCCCCACCATTCCCCCCACCCCAGCCATCCCCACTTCCCACCCTTGATCCTACCCCGCTTTGGTTTTGTCCATGTGACCTTTATACGTGTTCCTGAAAACCCTTCCCCCTTTTCCTCCCGTCATCCCCCGCCACCTCCCCTCTGGTTACTGTCAGTTTGTTCTTAATTAAAATTAAGAACAAAAGATATATTCTTGAATCGAAATGTTTTTGTTTTAAGTAATCTCAGTGTTCAAAAATACCATCCTGCACGTAAGCCCCTCTGGAATCAAGGACATCATTAACACTTGTACTCACAGAACACCTGGCGCCACGAGACTGTTCCCCCAAGGAAGCGCTTGCCCTTCCTGGGACCACGTTCTAGACAGAATGGCACTATCTGAATATTACAGAAACCATTTTACAGTTTGAGTTACACATCAGTTTTAAAGTTGGAGTTCAAAACCTCCGGGAGGAGCATTCATCACCGTCACATATGACTACTACTGTTCTTGTTTTGGTCTTAATCTAGGTTGCTTTTCTCTGTTGTACATACACTGCAAACACTGTCCTTCTCAGAGCCTGTCTGGTCCCGCTGTACGTGAGGGCGTGAAACAGCCCACATCACTCGGTGGACCTCAGGCGAGTCAACCCAGCCTTCCCAGAGAGAGCTGGGGTCTCGTCATCCCCACGTCCCTAGTCCGTTATAAAGAATGACCCTGGAGAGAAAGGACTCTCATTCAAATGCAAGCAGCGTGGGAAGCGCTTTGATTACTATGTCAAGTAAATTGTTTCAGTAAAAACCTCACAAAGGAGGTGGCTTTCTCTGCTTGTACAGAGAAAAGTGCCAGGAACAGATAAGTAAGTCGGCAGATTCCAAATTGCCTTGCTGCGTGACCTCATCCTCTCACCTCCGCAGAAAAGTCTACTCGCTTTTCTTCCTCCTGCCCTCCCCTCCTGCTCACTGCCTCCCCTCGGGGAGGAAGAGATAGAGGACAAGTTTAAATTCGCTCCAAACACCTCCTCAGAGACTGCTCCGACTTTGACTAGGATGCACTTCAACCGTTACTCCGTGTCAGCGGCTGGGCATCATATTGGGCCAATATTTAAATATTCTGACAACCAGCTTTTTTAAAATAGTATTTTTATTTTTTTTAAGATTTTATTTATTTCTTTTTAGACAGAAAGGAAGGGAGGGAGAAAGAGAGGGAGAGAAACACCAATATGTGGTTGCCTGTCACATGGCCCCCACTGGCTGGTGTAGTTCAGTGGATTGAGCGTGGACTGCAAACCAAAGGGTCGCCAGTTCGGTTCCCAGTCAGGGAACATACCTGGGTTGCAGGCCAGGTCCCCAGTGGGGGCCATGTGAGAGGCAACTAAATAGTATTTTTAGAAATCAGTGGCAATGTTTGGAACAGATTCTACAAGGCATGGAATATGCACAGAAAAGTCATTTTCTCCTCTAGAGGTTTAATAGTTCCAAAAATGACTTTATATCAGTAAGAAGCTTCCCTTTCTCAGTGCTCCCCCCATGTATAACTGAGTTAATGAATGTTCCTTGCTTGCAGCTATCTTTCCAAAAGCAGACACCACATAGGGGAAAACATTCATCGGTAAAACTTTAAGTAAGGGAACAAGCGCATCTATTGAAAACTCAGTGATGGGTTCAGGATGACTGAAGTCGAACAAGGGAAGCAGTTCGGGCTAGGGGCCTTTATGATGACTATTAATAGAGGAAAGGTTAGCTGTAATAGCTCTTTGATAATTTTTCAGTCTATAGCCCACAAACTCCATCCATTAAAAATTATGAGAATTGCTATGCAATTGAGCATGCGGTGAATTATTTTTTAACACACAGTTTTGTAGGGCATGGTTCTGAGCCACTCTTTTGACATTCGAAAAAGTTTTTAAAAATCTAAATTAGAAAATATTATCGCAAAGTACTGACTCATGTACAGTATTCTCTGAATCCAAATGATCCCAGAGCACATCGTAAAACAGTTAAATGAGCATAAAAATTTATGTAGGAAGACAGATTGATATCTCCTCACTCTAAAAGGGAAAATGACTCGTTCCCCAGAGCGTAAGCTAGCATCCTGGTACATTTTTCAAACGCTATGAAGTTAACTTCCAGTCCAAGTTATCTCCGAAAACATCAGTTATGGTGACAGTACTGCAGATGAGCAAGAACGGGACAGGTGGACGAGACCAGGGACTCAAGTCATGTACTCATTGCCTGGAGCTGACTTTGAAGTAGTAAATTCCCATGATATCACACCCTTTCCTCCCTAGGCCCTCTATCCCCTCTGTTCTCTTGGGACATGTTCAAACCCATCCTGCCTTCATTTTCTGTACTAACTATTTAGATTCTCTCATCCATCTCTTTGTTCACACTCTGTCAATATCCCCAAATTGCTTGAGTCATTGTTTTTCCTTCAACCTAAGTTTCCGGTCATTAATACATTAATGAGTCATTCTAGAATCAGGCTAGTGACTACTTAAAGCATGAATGCTTCACTGTTTTCAAATCCTTGCATAGTCCCTGTGTACAGTCCATTTTAGCCAACCCAGAAATTTGTGATTTTTATGCACACTGAAAGTGTACAACATACATTGCTACTTTGTCTCACTGTTCTCTTTGCTTGGCAGCTGAGAGAAGTAATTTTCTTCTCTTTCTGAGCTATGATGACCATGCTTATTTGTTATTGGTAGCTAATAAATTCATAAAGCTAATGCTCTTAAAACAAATATATCTAAGAATCTTCAAATCACCTTCCAACTTGGTAAAGTGTAGGGGATAGGCCCCCTCAGGTCTAACAACTCCGGCTAAGGTTGCTCCACAGATCACACAATTAAAGAACTCTTGAGTGCTTGGTGACTTGGGATTTCTTTGGCAGATTCAGCTAAACCTTACCACATTGAAGTGACACCCCAAAAAGGCCATAATTCCTCCACAAGAAGTGGGGATGCCAACAACCATAAATTAACAGCATAGAACTGGAGAAAGGACAGTGGAGTCTGTGCTCATGCAAGGCGGAAGCAGAAGAGGGTTGACCGGCACTGAGAAGATTATCCCTGGTTTTTCCATACAGCGGGCAAATGAATATTGCAGAGAAATATGTTATCAACTTTATCCTTACAGCCCTAATAGTGACTTTAATCCTGACCTTGAAATGGCTTCTCTATAACATGCAAAGCCTTTTTGAAGTGACATTATACCCACAAAAAAAAGTGAAACGATCGTTTATCTAGTGATGAACTTCTATTTGGGTCAGGCAATTTAGTGCTTCATCTACGTCTTGGGCCATCTAATCCTCACAAAAATATGATGAGGTTACTACTAACATCCACGTTTTACAGACAGGGAAGCTGAGGTTTGGTATAAAATCAGGTCTATCTGATATCAGGGCCAACCTCTTACCCCCCCTCGACTGGACTGCACCCCATTAGTTGTGGTTCTTCCATCTGGCTTCCTATCAGTAAACAGCCAGGGCATTTGACATGTACTGATAATTATAAATAGCACATACTAATAATAGTGCAGGGCAAATGACAGCAGGCAATTGATTGCATTCAGGCCATACGAAAAAGAAAAGCAAAATTCACAGCAAGTTCTCGCCTCTCCTCCACACAAAGCAGGCCATTGGCTATGGAGAGACATTTAAGGACACCTTAAAACTTCCTCACTCAGCTATTACAGATTTTCTCACCCGTCTCCTTTAGAATGCCGGGCATTCTTACCCTTCACCTCCTTAACTAAGGACACATATACCTTAATCGGGCCCAATGCTACATTTTCTAGGGAAACAAACACATTAGCTAATAAAATGAAGGAATTCATTCATTTCTACTACCTCCTTTCAGTTACCAGAAACACATCTAAGTATTAAGATTTCTGGAAAAGAGTATTTTCCACTCACGATTTTTCAAGTCTTCTATGTGTCCCCAGTGCCCTTGCCAAAGCTCCCTTGTTATTTGAAAGTTAGACGCACTGGCAGTCGCCAGTCACCTTATTCTCTGCAGCATCCTACACTGCAGACCCCTTCCTGCATTTGGAATATTCCCTTTCCTTGGTACCAGGACGGTACACTCTCCTTGTCTGCTATGTCTCTGCCCCTTTCTCCCAGTTCCTTCCAAGTGGCTCCTCCTTTCCTCACCGTCTGGGGTCAGAGTTCCCTGGGACTCTGTCCAGGGCCTCTTCTCTTCTCTGCGTGTTGGATCCGGGCCATCTCATCCACTTACAGAGTTTCAGTTGCTGTATTTACACAGGCAACCCTGAAATCTCTATTTCAGCTCTGAATTTCATCCAGAACTTCAGACCTGTACACCAAAAAGTCTACCAGATCTCTTAGACATCCTGCAGGTATCTTGAGTTCCACAAGTCCCCACATTCAGTTATTATTTTCCATCACCAAAATGTATTCATCTGCTGGTATTTTGTATCTCAGTAAATGGGCTGCCACCTACCCAGCTGCCAAAGGTAGAACCTGGGTATCAGAGCCCTGTCACTCTTCTTAGTTCTGCACAACTAAACCACCACCGTCTGCTGCGTATCTGCCTCTTAAACGTGGCTGCTACTAATGTCCAAACTCTACTATTCTCTGTCCTCACGTCTCTCCTACAGAATGCCACAAGCAATTTCATCCAAGATCCTCATGCTACTTGGTCTCCTCAGTCTCCTCTTGAGAAAACCATATAATTTGTCATCAAAAAATCAAACTTTATGATTGAAAGGGGGCCACTATTGATATTTACAGCAGGAAAATAAGCAAAAATTCTGGAAAACCAGGACATGGAGTTACACCATCAGACTACAGTTAGAGAGAGGTCTCTCTAAAGCATACCCCTCAGTGTGGCATGTCTCTGCTTGTAAGGTACCTATGGCTTCTCATTGCCTTCAGGAAGGTCAAAATTCTTAGCAAGACTCTTCATAGTCTGGCACATCATCCTGGCTCTCAGGTCTCCTCTCTTACCCCTTTACCTTCGCACACCCAACTTCCACTTCACTTCAGATTCCCCCAAATTTATGTGCTTTCTCTTGACCCTGGAATATCCTTGTGCTACCTTCCCAGAAGGCTCTCTATTTCTGTGCTGCCAAATTTCTGTAAAGCCTTCAAGTATGAGGTTAGATGCTACCTCCATAGAAAATTTCCCCTCACCCCTCAGTCCTGCCTAGTGTGCCCCCTGGCATGCTGCCACATACCCAATACTCCTCTCTATCCACGCAGAACTGTAATTGCTTCGTTTTTTGCATTTTTGATCCCACGGTCATGCTAGTGCCAAAAGTCTCCTATCTATAAAGCATGTTAGAACAGAAAAGTAATTTGGGGGTAAGGTGGATGGAGGATGTATCTTGAAGCTGCATTTAGTTAGTATGAATACTATGTTTCCCTACATTTACTGTTTATTTGGTGTGCATTTGAAAGGGTTAACAAATGCAAGGTGGGTAGAGGGCCTAAAATTTCTCCTAAGCCCCTGTTAGGCTTATTAATGAACTAAACCAGTAGTCTGAAAATATTTTTCACTGAAATCTCTATCAGTAAATAATATGATACACTCTTAATGTATGTACATTTTATAATTTATAAATTATACACATATTCTATTGTACTAATATATGATGTCTCATTTAAAACTTTTTTTAAAAAGATAGTGGTTCTAAATTTTTCTATACCCCAGTTGATCATCCATTGATTCCCTTTGAATGATCATTTTTCATTTTTTTTAAAGATTTAATTATTTTTACAGAGAAGGGAAGGGAGGAAGAGAAACATTGATCAGCTGCCTCTTGCACACCCCCAGCCAGGGACTGGCTCTCAACCCAGGCATGTGCTCTGACTTGGAATCGAACCAGTGACCTTTTGGTTCACCGGCTGGCACTCAATCCACTAAGCCACACTGGTCAGAGCTCAAAGATCAGTTTTTTCAATGGCTTTGAAGGCAAGAACTGCAGTGGGCCTAGCAGAGAGCTTGGCACATGGTAAGCATCAATATTTATTGAGTGAATAAAAGACTGGGCTAGAGAATGGACTAATAGACAGGATGAGATGTGATTCCTAAACAGGATTTTTTTGGTGTTCTGTGGACCGCAAGCAGGTACTGTGGTGAGAAGGAGGAAGCCTTTAGCTGGGAAAACATCAGGAAGAACACAACCAAATGGAGAAGTAAAAGCTCATTGAAGAGAAAGGTAATCTAATCCACAGAGTAACCCTGGCTTCACATAATACATAATTACTAGTTATAACAACAAAAATATTATATTGATTAGTTCATTTGAAGGCAGAAGCATTAGAAAGCCAAGATGCAAATTAACAGAATCCCTAGTAGCTGTAAGGTATCTGCCATCACTATGTCAGAGATTCAGATTAAATTCTGCCACTTGAAGATGAAGATAACAGAGGATGGAAGGACACACCTTTTGTAACTTCCTACTTTGTGTCCGTCACTCTTCTGGGTGTCTCACAGGTTTTGTACCACCGGGAGCTTTCCACAGGTAAGGTGTATGGAAGTTACAAATTTGAGTAAGCATTTTTCCTGCCCTCAGGGACTTTGTAGTCCAGCTCTAGAAAAGTGGTAAGATAAGTATGCAAATAAATGCAAACCAAATAGAAAGAAATTAAGTATGCAAATAAATACAAATCAAATAGAATGAAACAATCTGCTATAGCGTGGCACCAAAAAATTTTGATTTCTTACAATAGTTCTGATGTTATATGAATTTACTATTTTCAAAGACAATGCATATATAACTAAAAGTTGTTTCATTTAAAAAACCTTTATAAGAGTTTTCTCCTCAAATAAATTAATGACTCAGAAAAAAATGTCACTTAATAGAACCATGTTACCCAATTTTAGTTGTTAAAAAAAATTATATCTCACCTACAATCCTCTTCCAGAGGCTTCTTTTTTGGAGCAAATGAAAATTTCTCACAGAGAAATTTTGGAGCTGGAGTTTATTCAGGATAGAAAATATGCCTTCTCTGATCTTAGTCGGTAGAAATCGTGACTTGGATCCTCCCCACAGAGAAGTGGGAGAACTGAGCTGGACACCGTCACCGAAGATAGCTGTGGGTCCCCCATCGGAGATGTTCCAGTTGATTTTGAACAGTGGATGAGAGACCGAAGTGGAATCCTGCTGGTGATCACTTTGAACTTTGACTTGTCCTCTTACTAAAGCCAGTGAAAACCTAGCCAAAGGAAGGAAGGAAAAGAGGCAAATCCCAGAACATTCACAAGGTAATGTGGAATGTTCTCCCCCAATTAAAATTTCCCAAAGATGTGAAAGAAGAGGTAATTGTCCTCCAAGACAGAAGGACAAATGCAGTGCATAAGCAAGCATATCAATATTTCCTTTTATTCCCAAGCAAGTTGTGGATAAGCTTTGCAAAATGAATTTTCAATTTTCAATTCATTTCATTTTTAATGGCTCAAAAGTGTAGCATTATTAATATGATTTGGGAGAGAGAGATAAGGAGAAGTTGATTTCTGTAAGTGAAGTTAATCAATATATGTGTGAATATTCTTCCATTTCATGTATTTTCCTTAAGATTTCTTTTAAGTGGTCTTTAGACCTAACTCAAGCCAGGAATACAGCACCACTGATATCAGAGAAAAATAACCCCTCCTACTGGCCAGACAATGGCAAAAAAAGGTCTCAAAAGCACACTGAGAAAAAGATAGGCAAGGTGTACTGTTGGTCAGAAGTCAATCAGGAAATTTTTTTTCTTTGAATTCACTTCCCTTCCCCGATAATAGCATTAAATTGCACAAGATACGCCAACGACACGGGGCCCGTGTCCCTTAAAGAGAAAGGAGGGGACCTAACAGAGTTGGTCATACCCTGCATGTGGGAAACTGTGAGAGTTACAGGAATGCGTCACGGGTCACAGTCCAACACGAGCCTCATAGCTTGAATTCTGATGCTTTGATTCAGGAGCATTTGGCTGCGTTTTTCAGACTGGTAGAAATGAAAGACATGTATTTCTGCTCTTTTCTGAAACTTTAAGACAAGGTGCTGGCGTGACCTGGAAGCTAGAGTATCTAATCATTTTGATTTCCTCTCTGGGGAAGAATGCTTCAGATTTTCATAAGAACATTTGATCTTCAGATCTATTCTACTAATTTTAACAGCTTTATAATACAGTCCATTTTAAGTGTACAATTCAGTGACCTAGTAAATGTACTGAGTTGCGCGACCATCGCCACCATCCAGGTTTAAAACACTTCCATCAACCCAAAGCCAACTGCCTGCATATTTGGCAGCATGCCTTATTCCCATTCCAGCTCCAGACAACCATTAATCTACTTTCTGTCACTGTAAATTTACCTTTTCCTCACTATTCCATTAGATGGGATTATAGAGTATATGATCTTTTTTTGTGTCTGGCTTCTTCCACGTAACATAATCTTTTTGACCTTCATCCATGCTGCAGCAAGTATCAGTACTACTATCCCTTTTGATTGTGCAATAGTATTCCCTGTATGAATATGTGATTTTTTGTTTACTCACCAGATGATGGACATTTGGATTGTTTCCATTTTCGGTTAGTATGAATTAGTGCTGCTTATGGACATTTACATGCAAGTCTTTGAGGATATATGATTTCATTTCTCTTGGCTAAGATAACTAGGAATGGATGCTGGGTCATATGGTACATTTATGTTTAACATGTTTAAAAAACTGGCTTACAAAGTGGCTGCACCATCAGTCAATCTAATTTTAAAAATCTTGTGTACGAGGCAAACACCCATCATGGTGCTTTGAACAAGTCTAGATTTCCTAACCCAAGTGGATTCTAAACCTCTGCCAGCTTTTACCAGTTAATGCACTTCCCTTATCCCATCAGTTTCTATTATCTCATGTATCAGTAAAGTGATATAATTTGGTAAAATTAAATGCTAGTTATCTGGAAGCATTAGGAAATTCAAACACCAATGAGCCATTTAAAGTTCCCTTCCTTGTTTTAAAAAAAAATCCACTTGAAAAACGTCAGGAACATTCACATCACTGTTCGACTGACTGACTGTGAAGGGAGGGCTCCATCCAAACGGTGAAGACAGGAAGACTAATAACAAGCATGGCGGTGTGGCTCGGAAAAAGCCTTCAGTAAGTCATCTCCGGAAAGAGACAGAAGGAAGTCCTCAGCTGCAGTCTTTGGAGTCGTGTGACACTTATGTGAAAAACAATATTTTATGTGAGTCTGTGGCTCGAGTAGCCCATGAAGGATAAAGGAAAAAAGAAAATAAATGCTGTCTGCAGATAAACACGCCTTTTCTCCTTGAGTGAATTCTGCACTGTCGATCTCAAAGAGTCGAGATATAACCAGGACTTTAAGCAGAGACTTAACACCAGGACTGAATCATTCAGCTTTTCACCAAGAGAAGTAAAATCTAAATTTCACTTTTTTTTAATGAAAATCCACATTTAACAGAAGAGCCATGCCTCCCCCTAGTGGCTAATTCAAGAATTTGATTTTTTTTACTGTCTAATTTGGAATTTACGGTCAAGCATCTTAATAGATAGAAAGAAATACAAGAGAAATGTGGATCATTAGTTCTTATTTACATTTTTTT
>PVJI01033126.1:0-12888 GCA_004026765.1 Micronycteris hirsuta
GCAGCCGGTGCCCGACAGCAGCGGTCCGGGCCTTATCCAGCAGCACGAGGTGGCGCCCTCGCACCCAACACCCCGGCCCCTTCTCCAGCAGCGGCTCCCCGACTCCACGTTCATCGTCCCTTAGCAGCCTTCGGTGCACCTGCGGCGAGGGAGGCCAGGAGAGGGTGAGGACCCCTCCGGACAATTTGGGGGCCAGAAATTGTGGAAACTGAAGATTGGGGAGAATCTGATGAAAATGAAGGTCTGATAGGAGGGACCCCAACAGAAATGCGGATCCTACCTAGTGGAGGACTAGGACAGTGGGAGGTAAGGACCTAACTAAACCCTGGATAGAGCAGGTCACGACCTAGAGGGGGTGCCTGGGTATGGACTGGATAAAAAGTGTGGAATAGGACTTCCAGCCAAGATGGAGGCGTAGGTAGACACACTGTGCCTCCTCTCACAACCAAAAGAAGGACAACAATAATTTAAAAACAAAAAACAACCAGAACTGACAGAAAATCGAAGTGTATGAAAGTCTAACAACCAAGGAGTTAAAGAAGACACATTCACCCAGACCCGTAGGAGGGGCAGAGCAGGGCAGCGGGGCAGAGAGGACTCGCACCAAGGCAGCGGCTGGCAGACCCAGCAATCCCAAGGCTGGTAGAGCGGGAGGTCCCACATTTGTATGCGGATAAAGAACAGCTAGGGAGCTAAACAGACTGCACAGCTCAGGGTTCAAGCACTGGGAAATAAAGCCTGAAAGCCTCTGACTGAAAACACCTGTGGAGGCTGAGGCAGCAGCAAGAGAAACTCCCAGCCTCATAGGAGAGTTCATTGGAGAGACCCACAGGGTCCTAGAATGGACACAAAGCCACCCACCCAGGAATGAACACCAAAACAGCCCAATTTGCTTGTGAGTAGCAGAGGAAGTGACTAAAAGCTGGCCAAGAAGGAGCAAGCAGCCTTGTTCCCTCTCTGACCCCTCCCCAATATGCAGCACCACACCACAGCAACCTGAGTTGCGCCACCCTGGCCAATACCTAAGGCTCCTCCCCTTACAAAGTAACAGCTGCTCTGAGACAAAGAAATATGGCCCAAATGAAAGAACAGATCGAAACTCCAGAAAAAGAACTAAGCAATGAAGAGATAGCCAACCTACCAAATGCAGAGTTCAAAACACTGGTAATCAAGATGCTCACAGAAATGGTTGAGTATGGTTGCAAAATAGGGGAAAAAATGAAGGCTATGCAAAGTGAAATAAAGAAATATATACAGTGAACCAACAGTGAAGGGAAGGAAACCAGGACTCAAATAAACGATCTGGAGCAAAAGGAAGAAATAAACATTCAACCAGATCAGAATGAAGAAATAAGAATTAAAAAAAAAAAAATAGCCCTGGCTGGTGTAACTCAGTGGATTGAGTACCAGCCTGCAAACGAAAGGTTCGCCAGTTCGATTCCCAATCAGGGCACATGCCTAGGTTGCAGGCTGGGTCCCCGGTGGGGGGGCACATGAGAGGCAACCACACACTGATGTTTCTCTCTTTCTCTGTTTCTGTTTCTCTTTCCCTTCCCCTGTCTCTAAAAGAAAATAAATAAATCTTTTTAAAAAAACAAAAATCAAAAAAGTGAGGAGAGGCATAGGAACCTCCAGGAAAACTTTAAAATTTTCAATATCCAAACCATAGGGGTGCCAGAAGAAGAGGAAGATCAAGAAATTGAAAACTTATTTGAAAAAGTAATGAAGGAGCCCTGGCTGGTGTAGCTCAGTGGATTGAGCATGGGCTGGGAACCAAAGGGTCCCGGTTTGATTCCCAGTCAGGGCACATGCATGGGTTGCAGGCCAGGTCCCCAGTGAGGGCCATGTGAGAGGCAACCATACATTGCTGTTTCTCTCCCTCGCTTTCTCTCTCCCTTCCCCTCTCTCTAAAAAAAATAAGTAAATAAAATCTTAAAAAGAAAGGAAAAAGTAATGAAGGAGGAGTGTCCCAATCTTGGAAAGGAAATAGACATGCAAGTCCAGGAAGCTCAGAGAGTCCCAAAGAAGTTGGACCCAAAGAGAAACACAACAAGACACATCATAATTACATTACCCAAGATTAAAGATAAGGAGATAATCTTAAAAGCAGCAAAATAAAAGAAGAGAGGGAGAGAAACATCAATGTATGGTTACCTCTTGCGCACCCCCTCCTGAGGACCTGGCCTGAAACCCAGGCATGTGCCATAACTGGAAATAGAACCAGCGACTCTTTGGTTCCCAGGCCAGCATTCAATTCACTGAGCCACACCGCCTAGGGTCCAAACCACCAATTCAAAAGAACTTAAGCTCCTCTATGTTCATAGCAGCATTATTTTCAACAGCCAAGTGCTGGAAACAGCCTAAGTGCCCATCAGTAAACAAATGGATTAGAAAAACTGTGATACATTTACACAATGGAATATTATGCAGCAGAAAGAAAGAAGGAACTCCTACCTTCTGAGACAGCATGGATGGAAATGAAGAATATTATGCTAAGTGAAATAAGTCAGTTAGTGAAAGACAAATACCATATGATCCACCTATAAGAGGAACCTAATTAACAAAATAAACTAACAAGTAAAAGAATCAGAGATATGGAAACATGGAACAGAATGACAGCAACCAGAGGGGAGGGAAGTGGAGGATAATGGTGAAAAGAAGGGGGACTAGTCAAAGAACGTGTATGAATGACCCACGGACATGGACAACAGTATGCAGATTGACTGTGGGAGCAGGGGGTGGGCTGAGTGGAAAAGGGCAAAGGAGAAAAAATGGGACAACTGTAATATAATAGCAATAAATTCACACACAAAAAAAGGTTGAATTTCTGCTCTGGCTGGTGTGGCTCAGTGGTTGGAGCATAGTCCTGCAACCAAAAGGTAGCAGGTTCAATTCCTGGTCAGGGCATATACCTGGGTTTACTCCCCAATCTAGGCATGTGTGATGCACCGTCCAGCACATGTGGAAGGCAACCAATTGGTGATTCTCTCTCACATTGATGTTTCTGATGTTTCTCTCTCTCTTCCTCTCCCCTTTCCTCTCTCTTTAAAAGCAATTAAAAAAAAAAAAAATGTCCTTAGGTGAGCCAAAAAAAAAAGTTGAATTTCTTGAGTTCAATACATTTTTATGTAAGTGTATAAGTGCACTAGATCTATTTCTGTTAATTTTCTAATGTGTTCAAAAATTTGAAATCACATATGGTGCATTGTTGTTTATATTGAACTTGGCTGAACAAAGCATAGGATAGCTAAGCCCATAAGAATGGACAGGATTAATTCCCAAGGCAAAGGAAGCTCTGCCACCTCTCGAGACAGCAATGCACCCCACCCTAACCACATGCCACATGCACACACACACACCCTCATACTGTATTAACTAACCTCATTGTGGTCATCATTCTGCAATATACATACAGGTATATTAAATCATCACATTGCACACCTTACACTTACACACTGTTTCATGTCAGTTATATCTCGATAAATCTGGGGCAAAGGAAGGATTTATCCGGCGTTTCATAGCAGCCTTGTTTGTAGTCACCTTGGTGGGTCTGTAGCAGTGGATGCGGGTGGTGTGTGTGGAGAGTGTGCATGTGTGTGTGTGTGTGTGTGTCCTATTCCACTGTGCTTGAAGATCAGAGTGGGTGCTATTTTAGCAGTCATTTGTTTCCTTTAAAATAGCCAATTTTGAGCATTTTTAAGTGCTGATGACTAGAAAGGTATACATTATCTCCAGTACCTAGCATATCATAGATAAATAAATATTAATAAGTATGTATTAGAAAAATGTACTAATATAGAAAAAGAGCATTGTTAGTATGATAAAGTTAATATTATTTGGAAGAGACTTCACTGTGCCCTGATATTTTTTCAATCTATATTTGTTGCACTCAGGAAATAGTCTGATGATTGGTCAGTTTGTTATGGTAGAATGAGCGGCCAGAGGGGAAACAAAGGCAGGGAGGAGGAGGGATACATATCCCACCCACTGACTCAGCAGTCCTTGAAATTCTACCTATATTTTCCCAGTATCTGGGAAAGAAAGCCTTTGAAACTGTGCTTTATCCCAGGGCCTGAAAGGCCAGAAAGGGTCCATAGTGCCTAAAGGAAGAAGGCCATTAACACCTTTGGCTGTTCACACCCAGTCCTGGAAAGCTAGCCCCACCTTCACTTGTCAATCAGTATGTAACTTCTTCATCCTCCCCTATCCCACCACCTATATAAGTCCTCAGGACAAAGGTTCTTGCTTTTGCTACCCCTGCCCTGGCCACCCTTGGCCTTTGGCCACCCTTACTTTTGCTGCCCTGCCCTTACCCTACTTTGCCCTGAATCTATGCATTTCACCCCGCCCACCCCCACCTTAGCTAGGCCCATTCTCTTCCATGAAAATGGATCGCCAAGAAACCCTGCTTGCATATTAATGGACTCGCTGATCTGTAATAATCTGTAATTCTTTCCTGCATTGGTGAGAAGAACTGAGTGTCTGGGAGTTTCTCCCATAACATGTCTATCTAAAATATGCTGCAGTAACTAATATGTACTACATCCTCATGGCTTAACATAACGTTTAAGCCCGTGGATCTCAGGAAATCCCGTATGGATCAAAAGAGGCTCTTCTCCATGAGTCTTGGGGATTTATTAGCT
The DNA here is from genome assembly GCA_004026765.1 of Micronycteris hirsuta. Lineage (NCBI taxonomy): Eukaryota > Metazoa > Chordata > Mammalia > Chiroptera > Phyllostomidae > Micronycteris > Micronycteris hirsuta. The sequence continues at coordinate 4,644 of PVJI01033126.1, forward strand.
TTGATTCTGCGGCTCTATTATTTTGACATGTGGCCTCTTTGGATACAGCTAAAGGGGAAGAGAAAAAATAATGAGAAACAGAAAACAAGTAATAAAAATGGCAGACTCAAGCCTTAACATAGCAAAAATTAGTTTAAATATAAACAACCAAAATACACCGATTAAATGACAGAATTTGGCAAACTAGGAAAAGACAATGACCCCATCCTTAGCCCACAGCAGCCACATCCCCAGGCTTGGGGCCTCCCCAAGTCCCGCCCACAGCCTGAGCCCGCCCACAGCCTGGGCCCGCCCACCGTTTTCCTTCTCAGTCTGGTTCCATTCCCACTAGGTAACCCAGCCCAGGGCCTGTCTAACCTTGTACAAACTTAACAAACTAAAACACCTCGGTCTGAGGGGGAAATGCCCAGCCGTTGCACCGCCCCCCGCTTCAGCCGAAACCTTCCAAGTCCAGCTCTCAGCGTGGCAAGCCTGAGACCGGAAGCAGAAGTGTGGGAGGGGACAAGAGGAGAGCGGACTCCGGTCCCGACCAGGGCAATGAGTTCTGTCTTCTCAGCATGTTTGGACCAAAGCCTCGTGAGGTACAGGACTCGTCAGAATCCATGGAGGGGCATGGCCTTGGGCACCCCCAGTCACTGCCCAGGGTCCCTGGCGTCTCGGCTGTTCCCTCAGGCCAGCCTGAAGCTGCTGTGCCCTCCCAGATCAGGATACCATCTACCCCGTCTCAGACAGTCCCCTCCATCACCCTACCTCCGGAGCATTCTGCTTCCCTCACCACCCCTCCCCCACTTCTGGCGTCCCCCATGTCTGGAGACACTTTTAGTTCTCACGGATTGGGAATAAGCAGGAGATCTACTGGCATCTGGAGCGCGGTGCCCAGAAACGCTGCTCAGGTCTACAATGGGCAGGACCGCCACACCACAAAGACTTATCCCACTGCCCCAATGTCAATAGTGCTGAGGTTGGGAAACCCTGCCCTAGGGCCTTAAAATCTCTGAAACCCTAAATTAACTGGGGGAATTGTTTACAATTCAGCTGAGTCACTTATGGACCCCTAAGTGACAAGCCACCTTTAAAGTGTCTGGAATCACCATATAATCTCCATCCAGCCAAGTGAGTTCAGCAAGTCAAATGCACACAGCATGAACTGTGCTTTGTCCCGCTTGGGAAGGAGATGGCTGGATTGGAATCAGGGAAACCCAGCCACAGGCAGCAGGCTGGGCCCTTATTACATCTTAAATCAGTGAAAACTACAGCAAAAAGTTGTATCGAGGAAGAAGAAAAAGTTTTAAGAGTTTATCTGAGCCAAACTGACAATTGCCCAAAAGCAAAATCTCAATGGATTGAGAAAATGCTCCTGAAAATGGCACTTTTGCAGCTTATTTTATACTTTAGAACAGCGGTCCCCAACCTTTTGGGGGCCAGGGATCAGTTCCTGGGGGAAAGACAAGAGGCAGAGCTCAGGAAGTAATGCCAGGGAAGCTTCCCTGGCCGGTCTGCTGTGCAGCCAGTTCCTAACAGGCCACGGACCAGTACCGATCCCCTACCCTGGGGGTTAGGGACCCCTGCTTTAAAATCAAAGGAGGAGATGTAAGGAGGGCTACCTGAAATCCATTGGTGGTAGATTGGTGGGAGGGGGTGTCAGTGAGGAAGAGAAAGCAAAGCAGAAAAATCTCAGGGATTGGATGAAAAGACAAGACAAAGAAACACACACTTCTTTTAATTAGTGAGTAAATGATAGTTAATAATTAACATTTACAGCAGGTGACATGGTATTGGGGAACAAGATAAAAATGAGGGGTTCTGTGGTCTCCTGCTGTTGTGCAGTGGGTGTGCCCTTGAGGGGTCTGGAAGAGGAGATTGCTCTGCCATTTCAAAGATACTTTATCTTTGAGGCAAAAAGACGACAGGCAGGCTTACTTAAGGTACAAAACTGACCTTGGGCAAGGCAGCTACAGGCCTAACCCACTTGCAGTTAGGAAGTTTTACGTTCAGTCCAGCCTAGTTGGTTACTTTCAGTCCCTGAGTTTGTAAGGCCGCCACACTGGCCTCCCCGTGCTTGTAAGGTTGTGTGTGGCTCCTTTTTCTCGACTGGTGAATGGGTGGTCTTTCTATCCAACAACTGTATTCCTCCCTATTAAAGGCCTCAAAAACAATCTTTGTCTTTTTTTCCCTCCAAACAGAAAAGCATCCCTGGAGCTCGAGTCTGTGTTGAAACCAGCCTCAAGGTCCACCCGTCCTCACTGACCCTCGGATTTCTGTGTGAGCAGGTGAGACCTGTGGAAAGTGTAACAACAGTTTCCGGCGCCTTGTTTATTCAGAACTGCTGCTCTTGGACTTTCCTATACTGCAGTTGTAAACACAGGCATCACTGAGACTTTGGGGTTAAAATTTAAATTACTCAATTATCTTATAAAATAGCCTGTTTAAAATTTTGATTAAAGTTTTTTGCATTTGGTTAAAACCAAGATGTGTAATATGTTTGCCATTAAAGATACAAAGGACATGGGTGTGAGCAAAGCTGTACTGCAGTGAGGAAATGACTACAAATGGTAAAGAAATAAGTGTAAAATATATTATTGGTTTGTATGACTAAGAGATATAATGTGCATGACAATAATACCACAAAAATGGCAAGAGGAAAATAGAGCTACACAAGACTAATGTTTCCGTGTATTGCTGGAATTAACCTAGTATAAACCTGAGGCTCATTCTTGTAAATTAACAAGTATATGTGAAACAATAGAGCAACCCCTAAAATGTTTTTCAAAAATATAGTGAAGTTATTTAAAAATTAAAATACATCGTGGTTGGTGTGGCTCAGTGTATTGAGCACCAGCCTGAGAACCAAAGGGTCGCGGGTTCAATTCCCAGTGAGGGCACATGCCTGGGTTGCAGGCCAGGTCTCCAGTTGGGGGCACTCGAGAGGCAACCACTCATTGATGTTTCCCTCTCTTTCTCCTTCCCTTCCCCTCTCTAAAAAAGTAAATAAATAAAATCTCTAAAAATTAACATTAAAATTAAAACACTACATTAGAAAATATTTACTAAATGCAAAAGAAAGCTATAAAGGAGGTGTAGGGAAACTAAAAACAACATGAGAACTGTCAAAATAAAAGTAAAATGGCAAGTGTACTTGCATCTCTGTCAATAATACTAAATGTGAATGAATTACATATTCCAAACAAGAGGATTAGACTATCTCCCCAAAGTTAAAAAAATAAAATCACCATAATTTAAACATATGCTACATACAAGAAACACAAGTTGCTTGAAACCAAAAGCATGGGGAAAATACACCTGTAAACAGCATGCACATGACAGCTATAGAGACTATACAAATATCTGGAAAATAGCCTTGAATATAAAATATATATATATTTAGCCCTGGCTGGTGTAGCTCAGTGGATTGAGAGTGGGCTGGGAACCAAAGGGTCGCTGGTTCGATTCCCAGTCAGGGCACGTGCCTGGGCTGTGGGGTCAGGTCCCCAGTGAGGGCCATGTGAGAGGCAACTATACATTGCTGTTTCTCTCCTTCTCTTTCTCCCTCCCTTCCCCTCGCTGTAAAAATTAAAAAAAAATAAAATCTTTAAAAATATATATTTATGTGATATATTACTAGAGATATTGAAAGAATTATATCATGCCAAAAGGGTCAAAGTTTATGGTTTGTAGCTAAAATAAAACGTTTAAAAATTCAGTTATTTGTCTGGCTGTTGTAGCTCAGTGGATTGAGCGCAGGCTGGGAACCAAAGGGTCCCGGTTCAATTCCCAGTTAGGGCACATGCCTGGGTTGCAGGCCAAGTCCCCAGTGAGGGCCATGTGAGGAGCAACCATACATTGCTGTTTCTCTCCCTCTCTGTCTCCCTCCCTTCCCCTCTCTCTAGTAATAAATAAAAAATAAAATCTTTAAAAAATTTTTTCAGTTATTTTTGGTTATATTAACAAAAAGGAAAATATCAAATTAGTAACCTAAACTTTTCATTAACAGACTTGAAAAGATGTGGTAGCAAACCATACAAAAAAGATAGTAAATAATAAAAAATTGGTACAGAAATAATTGAAAAAGGACATAGAAAAAACATACAGAAAATCAATGAAAGCAAAGGTGGGTTCTAAGGAAAAGTAAATAGAATTGACAAATCTTTAGCTAGATTGGTCTAGAGAAAAAGGGGGAAGATTCAAATTCAAAGGATCAGGCAGAGAGAGGGATACTACTACTTACAATATGGAAATTAGAAAGATTATAAAGGAATTCAATGACTTATTGTATGCCAAAAATTAGATAACTAAGATGAAATGGACAAAGTAGTAACTCAAGAAAAAATGGAAAAACTGAACAGAACTATAGCAAGTGAAGTGGTTGAATTAGTAAACAGAAAACCACCCACAAAGAAGCCTGGCCCAGATGGCTTCAACACAGAATTCTCTAAAACTTGTAAAGAAGGTTAGTAAAAAATCTTCACAAACTCTTTAAAAAAACAGAATGGAGACAACTCTTCACACCCATTTTCTGAGGCCAGTATGACTCTGATTCCAAAACCAGCAAGTTATCACAGAGGAAAAAAACTAATGCACCTGAATACAGATGGAAAAACCCTCAACAAATACTAGTAAACATGAACCAGTAAAGTACACAAAGAATTATATAACATGAGTGAGTGGGATTTATTCCAGGGATGAAAGGTTAGAATAACATATCAAAACCCATTAATATAATAAATGAGATCAGTAAAGTAAAAAAGCAAAAATGGCAAGATTATCTCAATAGACTGAAAAAATAACTGATAAAATCCAATACCCTTTCCTGATTAAAACACTCAGCATACCCAGAAGAGAAGGAAATTTCCAAATCTCGTTATCAGATCCGTGGAAAACCCACAGCTAACATTATATTTAGTGGTGAAAGACCGAACACTTTCTTCCCTGCCCCTCGAGATAAGGAACTAAGGATGTCTACTCTTTCCACTTCTGTTCAGCAGTCTACTGGAGATTTTAGCCAGAACGCTTAGGCAAGAAAAGAAATAAAATGTGTGTGAATTACTTAGGAAGATGTAAAACTAACTTTACTTCCAGTTGAGATATCTTGTATATAGAAATATCTAAGGAATCCACTAAAAAAAAACCATTGGAACTAAGAATTGAGTTTGGCAAGATTGTAGAAATACAAAAATCAGGCACGCCCTCCCCCTCCCCCCCGCATGCGCACAGCTTTCCCTTCCTTCTCTTCTTTCCCCAGGCACCTTACCTTTGCCTTCCTCTCTCCTAAGCTCCAAAGGCCCTTCTTTTGCTTTTAGCCCACTTCTTCTACAACTCACTTTTACTATCTAACTTTCTAAATAAAGTTTCTCTTATAATTTGAAAAAATATATTTATGAAAATGAATTATATTTCTATACACTTGTAATGAACAATCTGATCATGAAATTGAGAAAAGAAATGCATTTATAATAGAATCAAAAGGAATAAAATACTTAACTAAATTTAACCAAAAAAGCATAAAACACATACTCTGAAAACTACCAGATATGGTTAAAAGAAATTAATAAATGTATAAATAAATAGGAATTCATCCAATGCTATGGATCAGAAGACTTAACACTGTTGAAATGCCCCAGCTGTAATCTTTACAGAAATTGGCAAGTTGTTTCATCAATTTATGTGGAATTGCAAATGAACCAGAATCACCAACCTATTCTTGAAAAAAATACAAAGTAGTAAGACTAACATTTCTTGATCTCAAAACTTTGTACAAACCAAAGGGAATCAAGATAGTATGGTACTAGGCCCTGGCTGGTATAGCTCAGTGGATTGAGCACAGGCCTGTGAACCAAAGTATCGCAGGTTTGATTCCCAGTCAGGGTACATGCCTGGGTTGCAGGCCATATCCTTAGTATGGAATGTGCTAGAGGCAACCATACATTGATATTTCACTCCTTCTCTTTCTCCCTCCCTTCCCCATCTCTCTAAAAAAATAATAAATAAAATCTTTAAAAAAAAAGATAGTATGGTACTGAAATAAGGATAATCATACAGATCTGTAGAATAGATTGATATTTGAGAAATAAACCTCTACATCTATGGTCAACCATATTTGATATTTGAAAAAGTTACCAAGAATGGGGAAAGAATATTTTTTCATAAATTTTTTTCATAAATTGGTGCTGGGCCAACAGGACAACCACATGCCTAAGAAAAGAAGAAAAGGTTGTACTGTATAATTCACACCACATACTGTAAGTTACACAAAAGGATCAAAGATCTAAAACATCAAACAAAATTATAGCAAACTTAGATAAAACAGCCAAAAACATCCTGACCTTAAATTCAGCAAAATATTGTTAGATATGACACAAAGAGCAATAACAGGAATAAACTGTTAATTTAGACTTCAAAAAATTAGTGACTTTTGTGCTTCAAAGGACACCCTTCAGAAAGTGAAAACACCCATTGAAACTTGTGTGTACTGTTGTGGAAATATAAAAATCATGTGCCGGTGAAAAAACAACATGAAAACAACAGTTCACTGAAAAATTAAAAACTGAGTTACCATCTGATCTAGCAGTTTTATTTCTGGGTAAAAACCCAAAAGAATGGAAAACCAGGACTCAAACAGATATATGTCTACTCCTGTTCATACTAGCATTATTCACAATAGCCAAAACCCAAGCGTTCACCAACATATAAATGGATCCAAAAATTAGCATATCCTTCAACTTTAAAAAGAAAGCTAATCCTGACACAAGCTACAAACTGGAAGAACTTTAGGGACATCATGTATGTGGAATCAGCCTATCAAAAAAAGCCAAACACTGTAGTATTACAAAGCTGAAATGGCTGTTGCCAGGAGCTGAGGTGAAAAGGAGAATGAGGAATTGTGTCTAATGGAAGAGTTTCGCTTTTGCAAGATGAAAGTAGTTCTGGGAATTGGTTTTCAATGTCAGTGTCCTTCTCCCTACTGAACAACACACTTAAAAAATGCTGAAAATGTAAGTTTTTTGATATACATATAGTACCACAATTAACAGTAAGAATTTTAAAGCAAGAGAGTAAAAACACAACCCACAGAATGGAAGAATCTGCAAATATATCTAATAAGGAACTTCTATCAAAAATATCTAAAGACTTCTTACAACCTAATTATAGAAAGCTAAATAACTCAATTTTAAAATGAGAAAGGCCGTGGCTGGTATGGCTCAGTGAATTGGGCATCATCCCACAAACCGAAAGGCCACCAGTTCAATGCCAGGTCAGGACACATGCCTGGGTTGCAGCATTCGAGAGGCAATTAATCGATGTTTCTCTCACACATCGATGTTTCTCTCCCTCTCTGTCTCCCTCCCTTCCTCTGTCTCTAAAAATAAATAAATAAAATCTATTAAAAAATAAAAAATGACAAAGGAGGACTTCCACCAAGATGGCGGCATAGGTGGGCGCACTTGCCGCCCGCACATCCAGAGTGTCTAAACAACGAATGCAGTAGTGAAAAATTAAACAACCAGAACGGACAGAATCAAACTGAAGGGAAGTCCGACACCCAGGAGGTAGGAGAAGACGAACATCCAGGCCGGCCCCGCCCCCAGAGGCAACATCATCCAAAAAGCGACCCAGGTTGCAGGCACCTGCAAGCCGACAAGTGCACCGAGATAAAAAGAATGAAAATGGCCAAAATGAAAGATCAGAACAAATTACAACTAATGGATGACGACATAGTCAACCTATCAGATGCGCAGTTTAAAATGCTTGTAATCAAAATGCTAACAAAACTGGAAGATAGGTGGATGCAAATAATTGAACAAATGAAGAATACGATAAGGATAATGGAGGAAGATTTACAGGGAACCAACAGGATAAAAAAGGAGGTTGGATCTCAAATCAATGGGGTGGACCAGAAGGAAGAAACAAGAATTCAAAAAAATGAGGAAGGTCTCAGGAACCTCAGAGACATTTGTAAACGACCCAACATCCGGATCATAGGGCTGCCAGAAGGACAAGAGGAAGACCAAGAAATTGAACGTATTTTTGAACAGATAATGAAGGAAAACATCCCAGATATGGCAAAGGAAATAGGCTTCCTGGAAATCCAAGAAGCTCAGAGAACCCCAAAGAAGCGGGACCCAAAGAGGAACACACCAAGGCACATCATAATTACATTACCCAAGGTCAAGAATAAGGAAAGAATCTTACAAGCAGCAAGAGAAAAAGAGACAGTTACCTACAAAGGAATCCCCATAAGACTGTCAGC
>PVJI01033127.1:0-11553 GCA_004026765.1 Micronycteris hirsuta
TCACCACCCAGCCTTTATTGTATGAAATGTTGAAGGGAGTTATATGAGGTATGGAGGAACATCAACAGGGGAGTGGTTGGGGGAGAGGGTGGGAATGGGGCACAGAACAAGTAGCATAAATGGGAGGTAGACAACAGACAAGGGGAGGTTAGAACAGTATAGGAAGTGCAGGAGCAGAAGGACTTATGTGTATGACCTATGGAAAAAACTGAAGGGAGGGGAAAGGGGGGTAAGAGGGAGGGGGGAAAGAAGGGGGGAAATGGGGCAACTGTAACAGCATAATCAATAAAATATAGTTAAAAAAAAAAAAGAGAAGGGAGGGGAGAGAGAAACATCAATGTGATGATTGGTTGCTTCCCTTACATGTCCCGACCAGGGATTGAACTGGGTACGTGCCTTGATTGGAATCGAACCCTCAACCTTTTAGTTACGGGACGATGCTCCAACCGAGCATCTGGCCAAGGCTGACAAACCTCCTTTCGGTGTTTGTTATTGTTACAGAAAACGACTCAGCCACTTTTGGGGTTACGGAGTTGAGCTTTATTCACGCATGCGGGCCCAGAGGAGGTAGTCTCCAAATTCTGGGCCCTGGTTTGAGGCGGGAACTGGCTTATATCTTCTATAGGGATGTGGAAGCATATATCATTGAGGTGTCATGACATAAGCAGATTTACAGAAGCAGATATTTCTATAGGGATGGGAAACCTATATCATTGAGCTAACGTGGCATAAACAGATTTACAGAAGCGAAAAGGCAGAGCTGCCACAGGGAACAGATTAACGGTTTCCTTGTCTGCTCTCTCCAGATAACAGTATTCCAACAGAGGAGATAACAGCATCTCTGGTTGTCTGTTCTCCCTGGTCTTTGTGTTCAGCAGAGGACCCCCTGGCCTGGCTACTACATTCCCCGCTTTGATGCCATGTAGTGTCGGTAACTGTTTTAGCATCATTATATGGTTCTCAAACGCCAGGGGGCTGTTGCAGTCTCTGATGCTGGTACCATTGGAGGGACAGAATCTTGGCAGTTGCTCTGCGGGTGACTGTAACCTCTAAGTTTTGGGCTATAGTCCGCAGCATACAGGGGCCAAAGCTCAGTCCTCAGAAAACTATGACTATCAGTCCAAGGAAGGGCAAAATCCAGGTTAGGCTGGGAATCCATGAGGTCAGGGCTTCCTTGGTCCCTTGGGCTTGTTGATTATATTTATGTAGCCACTCTGCTTGTTCATAAATTTTCTGAATGTTAGTCTCAACCATTCCGGAATTATTCACATAGGTACAGCAAGTTTTGTTGATGACTGCGGATACTCCCCTTTGCTCTGCTAATAGATCATCAAGGGCAAGGCGGTTGTCTAAGGCTACGTTTGCTAATGAGTCTAACAACCTTGAGAGCCCAGCTAGAGCATCTGCGGTAGTCCTGGAGACTTCTTCTATAATTTTAGCAAGTTCTCTCAGGGTATTCTTATGGTGGGCAAAACCTCCCCAGGGGGCTGCAGCGGCTATAATGGCACCGGCTCCAGCCACTACTAGACTAAAAGCCCATTTTTCCTGGTGGTGGGATGAGCTCCCAGGAGCCCGAGTTTGGTTCACAATGGTGAGGCCCTGGGGGGCTAAGGTTCCTAAGGTGCAGTCACCTCTATGCGCGGAGTTGCTAAGATATGTAGAGGCAACAGCCTCCTGTGGCTCTGAATGACTTGTGAACCAATTATTGGGGTTCCACACAGCCAGAAGAGGTCTGGGGGTGCTGCAATGTTTGTGGCATTAGTGGAGTTATATCTGCTAAGGAGGGCATAAAGTAGTGGAGGAAGACAGTCTTTAAGGGGGCCTAACATTTCCCCCTGTTCTTTATAGTTACCACTGGTTCACAATTATAAATATCAGAGTAGGTCATTTTTTTTCTTCTTTACTATGCTTAAACATAGTATAATTTCTAAGGCTTTCCAAAGGAGTACAGGCACCTATAAGACATGAAGTGAAAGTTTGTTTGACATAAGTTCCTCCTACAAGACAAAAGTCAGAAATATTCAAAACATGTTTTGCTAGATATACCTAAATATTTTTATCCCATTTGAAGGGAATAAGTTGTCCATGACAAGGGATTCAACAAGAGGTAAAGAACAGAATATAAGTTATTGTTTTCTAAAGATGACTTTCAGATTTTCCTCTAGTGCTTTCTTTATTCTGGTGTGATGAGTCCAAGGTGGCATTTTCGTCTGCTTCACCACCGTGGGGTGGTGAGCATTATGTCCCAAGGTCCAGTCTACTTTCTTCCTAGTTGGCTTTCTGGAGGTGCTGTCCCCAAATCTTGAGTGGTACCTAGTCTGCAGGCTTAAAGGAATGCAGCAAACCTGTGGGAGAGAAGTCTCTAATACAAGCAATGTTATTCATTACAGCTAAAGTCTGACTTAAATGTTGTACATTTTTCTTTACCTTTATTTTTTTTCCTATATACATATATATATATCTTACCCCAATTGTGACCTGAAATGGCCACCTGTACACAATTTTATAGGGACTCAACTGAATCTCACTTCGAGGAGCCACCTTTATCCTGAGCAGGGCAATGGACAAAGCTTGATCCCAGTGAAGATGAGTTTCTTGACACAGTTTGGCTCTATTTTTCTTTACGGTGTGATTCCTCTTCTGTACCTTCCCAGAAGCTTAAGGTCTCCATGTCATGTGGAATCTTTACTTGATTCCTAAAATTTACTATCCTCTTGTGTACTTTCTGAAATAAAAGCAGGTCTGTTATCACTCTGGATGCCATCAGGGAGGCCAAAGTGAGGGATTATTTCCTTCAGTAAAGCTTTCACTGCCTCCGAAGCTTTCTTTGTCCTAGTGGGATAGGCTTCTATCCATCCTAAAAAGGTGTCCACAAAGGTTAATAAATATTTCTACTCTCTGACCCTTGGCATCTGAGTAAAGTCAATTTGCCAGTCCTCAAGTGAGCACTGTCCTTGATATTGTTTTCTTTCCTTTTTTGAGGGGTTCTGTTTGGGGATTGTTCTTCTAGCACACAACACATTCAGCAATTACTTTTCTTACATCTCTAAAAATTTCAGGACCTGCGAGCCAGTTTGACATGGGTGGTTAGTGAGTCTTTTCCACAGTGTGTGGCTTCATGGAAATGCTTCATGACTGGCTCTATTAATGTTCAGGAAAACAGTACAGCTCCTTTCTTATTTTTTCCTATCTGCTCTCAGGACCTTCTTTATCAAAATCCTAACCCTTAGCTTTCTCTAAGTCTGAAGTTGAATATCCAGGGTCAAACTGTGACAAGTCCAGAACAGGTACCAAGGGCATTATAAACATTCTTTTAGCAGCCTCTTTGGCTGTTTATTCAGCTATATTGCTTCCTCTAGCCACTCCAGCGTCCTCTTTTTGATGCCCCCTGCAGTGTATAACTGCCACCTGTCAAGGTACCTGAACAGTCTCTGATAATTTAAAAATTTCTGCGTCATGCTTAATCTCCTGTTTATTTGGAGGTTAACCGTTCTTTTTCTTCCCAGATGAAACCGTGTGCGTGCAAAAGCAAGAAAGCATACCTCGAGTCGGTGTGCACACCCACTCTCTCTTCCTGCAACAACTCCAGCGCCCTGGTCGGTGCGATCAGTTCTCCTTCCTGAGCAGAGGTTCCTGGTGCAAGGCCTTGGCCTCTGCTATTCCTTGAAGAGTCACAACTGCGCACCCAGCTTTTCTGCTTCCTTTGTCTATAGAACTGCTTTTATCTGCATAGAGTCCAGTCTGTTTCTTCTAAAGGATGATCCTGGAAACCAATTCGGCTAGAATATACTTTATTAGTTATTTCAGCACAGTCACATGTTAGCGCAGCTGAGTCAAACTCTGGGAGACGAGAGGCAGGATTTTTAACTTACAGCTTTGAGGGAAACATTGGGATGGTCGAGAATGGCTTGGTGCCTGCCGATTCTTTCAGCAGTGAGCCACATAGCTCCCTTTTGCTCCAGCAGGCTCAACACTTGCTGGGGTGCATAACTGGTATAGGCTGTCCCAGGAAAACTTTTCAGCTTCCTGCAAGAGTTCACACGCAGGTGGCTGCCACCCTCAAGTAGGTTGGCCACCCCTGGACAGTGTGATCTAATTTCCTTGACAATTACGAGACGGGCTGCCAATGTCACTGAGCATTTGGTGAGGACGCCTGAGTCCATTCCTCTGTCCACTCTAAAGGGCTCTATTCCGGTCCCTTCAGAGCCTCATACAGTGGTTTAGCAAGGAGCCCAAAGTTTGGAATTCAAATGCAGCCGTCGTTTGCCATCCCCAGGAATCTCCTTAACTGTTTCCTGGTGTTGGGTGGGGTCCTCTGTGGCCTTTTGTTGCACCGCCTGCACCATACACAGACTTTTTTGTTTAGGGATGCCTTTCCCATTCCCTCAAGGAGGCATCTCTATAATGCTCTACAAGAGGAAGACCATCCCTATTAAGGTCCCGGTTGGCTCGGTTACGGGTAGTGCCCTGGGAGGGCCCAGAGCCCCGTCTGGATTTTCTCAGTGCAACCTCCGACCCTCTTTATTTACTTTACCCAACACCAGCCTCTGCTCATCCCCCTACTGAAGGAAAGAATTCAATAAGGCTTGTATTCCAGCCCAACTGGGATAATAAGTGGCAAAAACTGACGCAATCAAATCAGTCATTTTAGCAGGATCGTGTCCACAAGAAGGTTTTGAGCTTTTCCAGTTTAACAGATCTGATGTAGAACACAGAGTATGTGCCCAATAATATCCAGCGGGCTGGCCCTCTGGGCCTACTCCTATTGGAAGTCTCCGCAAGGGATACTGCCCAGCCCCAGTAGGGGTTTTTCCTCCGCCAAATTTTATTCCTTGACCTATTCAAGACGGCAGGCCCAGTTCAGGCGCACTTTCCCCATTTCACTCATCGGAATAGATCCGCTGGGGCTCCAGGAACTCTGACCAGCTTGCAGCTTCCCAGTCCCTCTCCTCTCAGCTACTACCTTTCACATGCAAATTCCCTTTTCTCTGAGCCATTAACTTATTTTCCCTTTCTCTTTTTTTTTTCTTTTTTAAACTTTGCATCTTTATCATGTTAGCTCAAAAAAAAAAACTTTTAGGTAAGGCATTTCACCCAACTTCCCAGATCTTTGACAAAACAACTCTAATTGCAGTATTGTGACAATTCAAAGACCCATTCAGTGGCCAGCGCTCCCCTGAATCCAGATTACATGTAAGCCAAACAGTGTTAGAGTAAAAGAATCCCCCCTTTTTTTCCCTCCTCGTTGGTTTATAAGCATACGTCAATCAATTTATCAGAACCTGCCCCAGCATGCTGCTTTTCAGAATGGAGGGCTTCCCCATTTCACAGAAGGAGCTCTAAACAGAGGGTACTGGACCCAAATGTCCTTCATGGACCAGAACAGACAAGCTCCAAACAGAAGGGTACTGGAGCCTCTTCTTCAGGATCGCCCTTGAAAATTGGGAGTCGACGGGCTTGGGTTACAAAGACCCGTGCTGAGCCCTTGCCCTGGTGACAACACTGGCAGCCTGTCTTTTGACGGGTTCCCGTGACTGCGGCCGATCTTGGCGACTGCTTTGCACACTGTTGTAACCATGTTGGCATATCCTGAGCTGTTCCTGCCACCGGTCTGTGTAAATAAACTGGTCGGGGTGCCCTGGCCTGCCTGTCACCACAAGGTGGACTGCTCGTATGGTACCTAGATTCAGGGTGCCCTCAGGGGGCCAGCCTACCCTGAAAGTTGGCCATTCGGAGGTACAGAAGGTCTCTAACCGGCCAGCATCCATACTTGGGTCCTGGCCCCTAAACCGGTCAAAATTCTGTAACATGCAGTCTAACACAGTGGAAGGTCCTCCACCCTGGTGACCCACCCAAGACGGTGCAGACAGACAAAGGGGAAGGGGCTTTCACATCGCCCGCCTGGCCTCTGCTCTCGTGAGGAACTTGGGTCTGTCTTGGCTAAGGCTGCTCGTGTAGAATCCGGGTTAGACTACCAGCCGTTATGCTGTAAGACAGACCGAGGAACCGTAGGTTAGGGCCCACTCACACCCCGTGGGCTGTCGCCCGTGGAGCTGCAGACAGCAGCACTTACTCACTCAGACACACAGAGGTTATCCCACTCCCCTCCTCGCCTGATAAGGGGGGGAAATCCTGCCTGGGCCTTTTGGCCTGAGAGGTGATCAGACTCTCCTTCCACCACAAGGGGTGGGCCTGGTCTCAGGCTCAGGTCCCCGGGGAATTAACAGATTGGCGCCTTCTCAGGTTAGCTCCAGCCCGTACCCTATCCGCCCGGGTCAAAGAATGGTCTGGGGCCGACCCCGCGGAGCCTGGGGTGTCCGGGACCCGAAATCACCAGGGCGCGGGCTTCCCTTCCGTCCCCGGGCTCCCCTTTGGCCACCCCGTAGCCACCTTCACTGGAGGCAAAAGCCTGCTCGCGTGAGTCGTTTCCCGGTCAGGGAACCAAAATGTTACAGAAAACGACTCAGCCACTTTGGGGTTACAGAGTTGAGCTTTATTCACGCATGCGGGCCCAGAGGAGTCAGTCTCCAAATTCTGGGCCCTGATTTGAGGCGGGAACTGGCTTATATCTTCTATAGGGATGTGGAAGCATATATCATTGAGGTGTCATGGCATAAGCAGATTTACAGAAGCAAAAAGTCAGAGCTGCCACAGGGAACAGATGAACAGTTTCCTTGTCTGCTCTCTCCAGATAACAGCATCTCTGGTTGTCTGTTTTCCCTGGTCTTTGTGTTCAGCAGAGGACCCCCTGGCCTGGCTACTACATTATAAGAAGGGAAAGTCGGTGGCTGCAGGTGACAACAACCCTGGACGGGGAGAGGCGATCCGCACTGTTGCGAGTGTCTCCTGTGCGGCTTCAGGGGGTTCTAGAACGAGGGGTGACGGCCTCACTTCCCAAACCCTTCAGACAGCCACTGGTCTTGTGAAGTCATTCAGGACACATTGTTAAGCCCCTTTCACGTTCCAGGGGCTGCACACGAAGGTGAGAGGGTGGAGGGCAGGGCTGGGCGCGGATCTGAGCCGTGTGCGTCATGGACAAGCTCTGTGCTCGTGGACAAGCTCTGGGCCTCTCTGGGTGCGAAGATTACATAGTAGGCCAGCTTCTGAGCTCAGAGTAGACAGCAGCAGCTGAAAAATAAACGAAACTGAAAATTCTGCATGAAAGGACATTCTGATGGGCTGATCTCTGGTCCTCCTCGCCTGCCAGTGGCAGCCACTGATGTTTTCTCCCCCTTTTCCTCCCTTTTCTGTCATAGTGGCTTTGTCCTCACAGCAAACCCCTGCTCACCAGCCATCACCAACTGTCTCCTGATGACCACATGAGGGGCATAGCCACCTCAGGTCCATTCATGGACCAAAGTCTTGGTTAAAGCGACAAGGACTCACTGCCCCCCACCCAGGTCTCCGCTATGACTTGAGGCCAGTGTCTAGACAGGATTCCCCTGACGTTGTCAGGGAAAGAGGGACGAGGGCCTGGGAACAGTAGGACAGGTGGAAGGATGAGACCTGGAATGGCCACATGCCCTTCCCTCAGGTCACTGATAGTTTCCTGGGTTTTTTTTTTGTTTGTTTGTTTTTCTTTTAAGATTTTATTTATTTTAGAGAGATGAGAAGGGAGGGACAAAGAGAGGGAGGGAAACAGCAATGTATGTTTGCCTCTCACGTGGCCCTCACTGGGGACCTGGCCTGCAACCCAGGCATGTTCCCTGACTGGGAATCGAACTGGGACCCTTTGGTTCCCAGCCTGCGTTCAATCCACTGAGCTACACCAGCCAGGCTGATAGTTTCATGTTAATGAGGGACAGTGTTCCCACAGCCACAGCCGTGTCAGAAGAAGCCCTAAATCTTTCCCAGTGAGTGAACAAGTAACATTCAGATTACTACAGTGACGTGGTGGACTGTACTGCTGTGTCGCTTCACAGGCAGTGCTAGCGACTGCACAGTGAGTGGACTGAAACGGGAGCACGTGGCACTTTAGACTTCTGTGCTCATTTTGTTGCCATGCTGGTTGTTAGCTGTTGAGATATCAACTCCCCTCCGCGTTTCCCTGCAGGCACCACCAGGATGCAAGTCACAGCAATGGACACGGCCGAGGACAAGAACACCTACAACGCAGCCACGGCTCACATCACGGTGCCTCAGCACAGCACGCTCACCGTCAACCAGCACACGGGCATCATCACTGGGCTCACTTCAGGTCCGGACTGATGGGGTGGGTGGCAGGAGGGGCGCTGGGTGGTGTGGTTCGTGTATATTTGTCCCAGTTGGTGGGCACAGACACCAGCTGATCAGAGCAGACGCCAGCCAATCAGAACAGACTCTTACTTAGAACATGCACCAACCCATTAGAAGGGGCACCTGCTGCAGACTGGGTCTTGCTGGTGCCCACAGGCTGACATTGAGCCCTGAGCAGAGTAAGCCCTAAGGAATGACTAGAGTACATCAAAAATGTGCTCACAGACTGCCCTGTACGTCTAATTTTGGCCTCTCGCAAAATTAGACCACATTCAGTCCCAGAGACAGGGAGGGAGGAGGGCAGGAGCCAGTTTCTTTTGAACTGGGAGGCCGCTACTGCTGGGCTTGTTACAGTTGGAAAGCCCTCCCCTCTCTGGATGAAGCCACCATTTGTGTCCTTTGATCCCAAGGCAGACGTGCCAGGACTGAGAATGGCAGGGGGTTGTGCCCTTATTCCCACTGACAGAGATGTGAAGGCATGTCTGGTCCCGAGCAGTAAGCCGAGCTCTGCCCACAAGGTGACAGGCGGACGTCAGGGTCTCACCTGGGGCTGTCGGGCATTCCAGCTGGACTCTACTGAAGAGTGCACAGGCCTGACTCAGGACTGAGAAATTTGCTCCCCTTGGAAACACAGTCAGAGGGGCTGTGACAGGGAGGTGGGGCGGGGGTGTTGGCTACAGAAGACACTCCAGATCTGACTTCTGGCTCCACTCTCAGCCCTGTGGCCACAGTCTGGGCCTGAGGGTCTGCAGACTTGGCACAGCCACTGACTGCTGCCGCCTCCTCCTCCTACTGCCAGCGGTGCACCTGGGATCAGGGCTGTGAGGTGTTTGGCCCCTGCAGGGAGGATCGGTGCTCCTTGTCTGACTGGACTCTGGGTCTTGGGGTGGGATGAAGTTGATGGTCAGCTAGGAGCCTGTGAGGAGCCACCCAGCCCCTGACCCCCGGCTCCCAGCCCCGCCCCTGCCAACGCCCCTGACTGTGGTTTGTCTCTACCAAGCATCTCACTTGGCTGTCTTGATATTTTTTTTTCTTTGTAAGTGTCACTTGTATAACTCTAAATGCCCATAGTTACAGCTTCGGACTCAAAAGAGAAAAAATGAAATAACACAAATTGAAAAAAATTAACTGTCTTGTGCTATAAAGCAAGTTCCAACAAATTTCCACTGAATGAAATTATAGAAGGTATGTTACTTGCTCTCATTGCTAATAATCTAGAAATCAGGAACAGAGGGTAACTAGAAAGTCCTTTTATTTAGATGTTATAAAGGACACTTCTAAATAACCCCCCAAAATAAATCACAATTGGAGTTAGAAATAACTTAAACTGAGTGATACAAATACCCATAGCAAAGCCAGGTCATTCAGGTTCCACAAAGGATCAAGGTCAGTGGTTCTCAAGCACAAGTGCTTTTTCCCCCAGGGGGACATTAGGTAAAGCAGGGACACATTTTAGATTGTCAAGAGGGCAGAGGTGAGGGAGGGTGTTACTGACCAGCAGTGAATAGAGGTAATGGATGCTAATAAGCACCTACAATGTGGAAAATTTCCCAGGAGAAAGAATTTCGTGGCCCAAAATGTCAGCAGTACTGCTATCGGGAAGACCCACGTTAGGGGAGTTAGGGGGCTTCCCCTCCTCGGTTCTTGTCCTCGGAAGAACGGATTCAGGCAAGGGACAACAAGCACAGTGAAAGTGAGGTAGTGGGTTTATTTGTGAAATGCACTTGACAGGAACCTGCGAGCTTGCACCCAGCGGTCTGCCTGTGCCTCGCCTGCTGCGGTTTCAGGGCAGCAAGCCTCCAGGCTCCCCTCCTCGCCCTTCTCCCGACCTTGGGATTAATGCACAGTCTCAAAGACTTCCTTTCCCAGATGGAGAAAACAGTACAAAGAATTTCAAAGGCTGACCTCCAGCTGCTGGTGCACTCATCCTGGTCTCTCTTATGACCATGGAACCTCTGAAAATCTTACATGACACAGCTCAGGACTGCTGAATCACTGTGTGGGACCTGTCCCCATCCCCCTTCCCGCCTTGGTTTGCTGTCTGTCCTGCTTAGCAGTGGTGAGAACGAGAAGCCTTTCTTCACCTCAAACTCAATGAAGAGTCCACCAGCATGGAAGCCGCACGTCACTTTGCTGCCTAGCTCTGAAACAATGCCTCCCTCTTTGCACAGACAGCGTACACACTGAGACCTAAAGAACAACAACAACAAAAGCTCGGCATCTTGCAAAGATTGGCGTGTGTCCTAGGCTGAGAAGACACCCTAAAAAGTCAAGAGGCAAAAAAGGTCTGACACCTTAGGAGACAGAACCACACTGTGATACGCCACGGCGCACATCTGAGGGTCGCTGCCTCTTTTCGTTGCCCGTACATCCCTCGTTCATAGCTGTTCTACAGCGTAACTAGAATCAATAATCTTAGTCTTTTAGTTCCCAGAATTCACCATCTAAAATTTCCCTTTTGAAAATGTGGACATTTGCAATATTATAAGTTCTTACAAGGGGCACACTTTCACTTACAAAATACTACTAATTTCTGAGTACTCGAACACCATGCATCTAGGCCCTAACTCATTTAAAAAGCTAAGAATGTCGTTACCACTTTATGTAGTCACTAATGAACTTATAACTAACAAAAAGAAGTTTTCCAACTCTTCACATTGTCTTATTTTTTCATGTGTTCTTCTAAGCTTTAGCTATTTTTTTAAAGATTTTACTTATTTATTCTTAGGCAGAGGAGAAGGGAGGGAGAAAGAGAGAGAGAGAAACATCAATGTGTGGTTGCCTCTCATGTGGCCCCAACTGGGGACCTGGCCTGCAACCTGGGCATGTGCCCTGACTGGGAATTGAACTGACGACTCTTTGGTTCACAGCCTGCACTCAATCCACTGAACTACACCAGCCAGGGCTAAGCTTTAGCTATTTTTTAGTTGTATATAACTAAAATAATGTGATTAATATTATTACATGATAGCTTACTTACCTTGAAACTCATTACAGTCAACTTTTACATTATTACAAATAATAGAATTAAGTAATATGTTGGAGATATTTCATGCATAATTAAATATCCTTTATATACAAAAGAGTAAGGTAAAGATATAATTTTTTTTTGCATTTTCTTTTTTTTTAAACTATATTTTATTGAT
This sequence comes from Micronycteris hirsuta, assembly GCA_004026765.1. Classification (NCBI taxonomy): domain Eukaryota; kingdom Metazoa; phylum Chordata; class Mammalia; order Chiroptera; family Phyllostomidae; genus Micronycteris; species Micronycteris hirsuta. The sequence continues at coordinate 11,382 of PVJI01033127.1, forward strand.
TATGCTGTTACAGTTGCCCCATTTCCCCCCTTCACTCCCCCCTCCCCCTTACCCCCCTTTCCCCTCCCTTTAGTTTTGTCCATAGGTCCTACACATAAGTCCTTCTGCTCCTGCACTTCCTATACTGTTCTAACCTCCCCTTGTCTGTTGTCTACCTCCCATTTATGCTACT
>PVJI01033128.1:0-11534 GCA_004026765.1 Micronycteris hirsuta
TGTACCAGACTTTTTTAGAAATTCATGTTTGAAATAATTAAACATTTCTGCAAGAAAAGGGTCTTTGGAGAAGACACATTTTCATTTTAACTTCAACTTTTAAATGTAATACAAGTGTTGGCAAGGATGTGGAGGAAGGGGAACCCTTCTGCACTGCTGGTGGGAATGCAGAGTGGTGCAGCCACTGTGGAAAGCAATTTGGACTTGCCTCAAAAAATTAAAAATGCTGTATGACCCAGCAATTCTAATTCTGGAAATTTATCAGAAGAAACCTAAAACATTAATTTGAAAGAATACTCTGGTAGGTAAAGCACAGTATCACATCGAGTTTTTAATCTGAATTTTTCTGATTATTAAACAGATTATGTTTGTATTTATTTATAGGCTATCTGAATTTCTTCTTTTGGAATGCCTATTCTCATGACCATTTCCCTACTGGGTTGTTGTCCTTTTTTTTGTCATTAAATTGTAGAAATTCCTTAAATACTCTGGATACTACTTTTTCATGGGTTATAAAGATCTTCTCCCACTCTGTTTCTTGTCTTTTTATTCTTTTTCTGGTGTCTTTTGATGAATACAAGTGCCTATTCTTAACGTAAATTTATCAACACTTCCTGTATGATAAATGTGTTTTGTGTCCTTTTCTTGCCTGGGCAAAACCTCAAAGTCAAGATATTTTTCTGTTATCTTCTAAAAGTTTTTTTCTTTTTACATTTAGGTCCACCTGGAATTAATTTTTTGTTTATGATGAGGTAAGGTCAAATTTCATTTTCTAAAAATACGGGTATTCAATCATTATAGCATCATTCACATAATAAACCACACTTTTCCCTAATGCTTGGCAAGCCTCCTGTTTCCAAATATATATAAACAAAGGCCTCCTGTGTCATACATGCACATTTGGATAGGACTACTTATGAATGCAATTGTGTTCCATTCTTCTTCTCCACCTTCGTGTCTTCATTATTGCACCCTTATAATCAGTTTAATAGCTGGTAGAACACATCCTCCCATATTATTCTTTTTTAACAGTCTCTTGGTCATTACTGGCTCATTGAAATTCCATATTTTAATTTTAAAATCTCCATTTCAACTTCCACGAAATAAAGTTTTAATTTCACAATATGAAGAATTTTAATTGGGCTCTCTTTCTCTGCAACCATGGTGTATGAGGCTGACTCTTCATTGCCAAGGCTCCTCACAAGACTTTCAGGATCAAGAGGTTCCTGACCAAGAAATAAAAGCAGAACTGGCCCCTTCCCCTATGGATTAGAATGAAAACTGGTAATAAAATCAGGTACAACTCCAGGAGGAGACGCTGGAGAAGAGCCAGGCTGGGTCAAGGAGGGCTCGCACAGGAGACAGCTCGCACATCCGGGCTTGTGTCCAGGCTGCTTGCATCTTACTCCATCACCAAGGAGATCACTACCACCTGGACAGCTGGGTGTGTTTTACTGAGAAATTATTGGAAAAATGATTTTTCCCATTGCTAACATTTTTCTGCACTAGTAGGTTAGCTCAGAAATAAATATGTGAGATCCTTAGAAAAAAAGAAGAGCCCTGGCTGGTGTGGCTCAGTGTACTGAGCTCTGGCCTGTGAATCAAAAGGTCGCTTGTTGGATTCGCGGTCAAGGCACATGCCTGGGTTTCAGGCTAGGTCCCCAGCTTGGGTGTGGGGTGGGGGGAATGCTAGAGGCAACCAATGGACGTTTTTCTCCTTCCCTTCCCCTTTCTATAAAAATAAATAAAATCTTTAAAAAAAGAATTTTAACTGGGCAGCACTGAACTTATAACTCAGAAACAAAGTATTTCCTACAGTGAGTTTTCCAATTCGTGAACTTCTAAAGACTGAATATTTTGATATTATAAATATAATTGATTTTTACTTATTATCCTCGTATCTAGTAACACTGTTAAACTTACTAGTTTTTTGACGCTGGCTATCCATTTTGTAGATACAACTTGTCAGATAAAGAAAATTTCATTCTATGCCTAGTTTACTATCATTAATTGATACTGAACTTACCAAATGCCTTTGCTGCATCTTTTGAGATGATTGTATGCTTTCTCTTCTCTTCTTTTAATATGTTAGAAAAAGCTATGATTGATTTTCCAATGTTAAACCAATCTTGAATATCTTGAATAAATCCAGCTTTGTTGGGATACATTATTCTTTTTATACACTGCATGATTTGGTTTGCCAAAATTTTCTTTAGGAATTTTGAATCCATGTTCATGAATGAGATTGGCTTGTAATTTTATTTTTTCCAGTTTCACTACGATGTCTGCAGGTGTAGACTTCTTTTTATCTTCCCTGCTTGGGTTTCATTGGGCTTCTTGAATCTGTGGGAAAGTTCTAAATGATAATCACTTCAAATACTGTTTCTGCCCTATTATCTTCTCTCCTCTCCTTCTGAATAATTATACATAAACTAGCCCTTTTCACTATATACAGTATTACATGTCTCTTATAATCTTTTCTGTATTTTCCAATCTTCTTCATGTTTCAGTCTGATTTCCTTCTTTTCTAATTTTTTTAAATCTAGGTAACACTGGTTCACAACATTATGTGACTTTCAGGCACACAACATCACAGTTCAGTGTCTGGGTCCATCACACCACGCTCACCACCAGAAGTTCAGTCTCCATCTGTTACTACACAACTGCCCTCCTTTACCCATTCTGGATTCCTTCTTACGGCCTACCTCACAGGTCATCGATTCTCTCTCTAGCTGGCTTATCCTGCTATTATCTCACATACTGTTTTCTTAATTTTGATTACAAAATGCTTAGTTCTCAAATGTCTGTTTTCTTTCAAATATGCCATCACTTAAAAAAAAACAATGAATACTTATATTCTTAAGCCTAGTCAGTGTGGTTCTGGAAACCCTGTTAGTCTGCTTTTATTGATTTTTTTAATCCATGTTGTCTTGCCCCTTTATATGCTTAATTACGTTCCTCTGTCAGACGGTGTACTTGAAAATTATTTTGTTAAAGTGATTTGAGACTTAGGTGGATGCTTGCTTCTTGCAGAGTGGATTTTCCATGTGCTTCTGTTAGGCTCCAGGGAATATGAGCAATTCAAGATCATATCTCTCTTTGCAGTGATTGGGGCTTTCCAGCCACCAGGTGACTGGAAGCTGAGATGCAGTTTGGGCAGTGACTGGCATACTTCCAGATGTCCCTCTTCTGGGACAGCCCTGTAAAGCGGGAACCCAGATCTCAGGGCTTGGCTATAGTCCCTAGCCTCCCACATTTCTTCCCTACCAGTTCTACAATAATGTCATTCACTACTTTTGGGTCACCCATTGTACCTAGCCTCAAGTGCCATGTTTCCACACCTTGGCCCAGAGACTCCAAACTGCTTAGTCAGAGAAATTCAGTTCCAGGTTGCATTCTGTCTGCTTTACTAATGGGAACCAGGGGGCAGGGTTTCCAAATCACTGATGCGGGTACTATTGTTAGGTCCATAACTATAGACAGGTTAGGTTTATCTTTAATTTCCTTAAAGATAAACAGTACAGTTTTATCTTTAAGTGTGACTAACATTTACAAGGCCCTGCAGTTCTACTTTCTGCTTGCTCTTACTTGTAATGACTAATTTACTTCTGTGCTTGTTTTTTGATTGTGGCTACTCGTTTTTGTAAAATGATTGGACACGTTATCTAAGGCCTCGGATAAAGGTGTCTTCTTCCAATGAGAACTTGCATTTGCTTCTGCCAGGTTCCTAGGAACACCATCATCAATCAGGGACTACTTTAAACTCAATTCCGCATTTGAAACAATACAGGTGACAGGAATCAGGATGGCCACGCTGCCCCAGGGCTGAACTAGGGTTCCTCACTTCTGCCGCTCGCACCAGGGTCGTGCTGATGTCAGGAGAGGGTCTGGGGAAGGGAAAACCTCCCAGCAGATTTCCGAAGTGGGCAGCCCTTAGGCTGCTCCTTTTGTTCTCCCCCGCATGAGGCTTACAAACCAGAACTCACATTTGCCAGCTTGGCAAACGCTCTCAGGGAATTCAGTTATAAGCACAACTTTCACAATTCTTGCTTTTTCTTTAACCTGGTGATTATTTAATTTCTTTTTAGCTGTTTGATGTTTTTAAGAAAATTATTCTTCTAGCATTGTTGGATGTTTTTGTTTGCAGAGTGGGTGCAAACCCTAGGACACCTTATTTCTTACAGAAGTGGCTTTAGTTTGCTAACATAACAGATGCAACAAAACTTACAAACTTTTTATTTCTGAAGAGAATCACAGAACTCAAAAAAACACAGGAACCCGGTGTCCTGACCTCTTCCATCCCAGGAGTGTTCCCGTGCATCGCAACCTCACCCCTGTGCTCAACAGCAGTCCTCTGAGCTCAGGGGACTAAAAATCCCCTGAGGAAACCTTGTCCGCAACAGTAGACAGCGCCATGTGCTGAGATCTAAGCTAAGGGATAAGCCTTCTGCTCCATCTCTCATCCTGCCTCAGGGAGGGCTTGCCCATGCCCACTCTGGCCACTCCCAGGCCACCCTCAAACCCTTCACTGGGTACTTGGCTTTAGCGCTAATCATTTTGTTACTCCAGGCAGTTTTCCAAACAAAAAGAAATGGTTATTTACAATGCCTAGACCAGAATCATAAATATCACCAGCAAAACTACCCGGAAATGTCAGTCTAACTCTACAAACAGAGTTGCACAGAAAGGGAGTCTGCCTCAGCTAGGTAGAAAGCATTCATAAAAGTCGGAGCAGGGTCTTATTGGAGGTTCCTGTAGGCTGGTAGTGGCCTGCAGTGTACACTCTGGGGACAGCTTTACAGCAAGTTCCTGACACAGACCATGTGGACTGGGAGCCAGACTTCACGCTCTCCCCCAAACTATAAGGAGTCAGTGGTATTGCAGGAAATTGTCCCTTTGTAAGTGAAATAACTTTACTTAGATCTTCATAATGAATACCTTTCTTATAAAGATCATTTTACTTTTTCCTCAGAAATTCTGATTACTTCAATCTAAAACAGTATTCATGAGATAAAGTGCATATGGTGGTATTTTCAAGCAATTGCCTTTACTTCAAAATATAAATACTCTCTATAAAAACAAAAAAATAATCAGTAGGTACTAATTTTTAAATTATAGAGGTTCCAAGGCACATCAAACCTCCAAACCCCACACGGTGTAAGCCCCACATCGACCAGCTCCCTGAGCTCCCTCACTCAGAGGGGCCGTACTGGGCAGAGCGGAGGCTGTGGCCTCCAAGGTGAGTCCCTGCTTGGCCCCACAGAGGGCAGTACTGAGCACTACCTTGGATCAAGTTGGTCACAATTCATCCCTGAGGCACATGCCCTGACCAGACCCAGACCGGCAGCAGTGTCACCAGGGAACTTGCTGGAAATACAATTTCTTGGGACCCACTCCAGACCTGCTGAATTAGAAAGCACAGGCAGGGCCCAGCAAGCTGTGTTGTCACGAGTCCTCCAGGTGACGCTGATGCAGACCAGAGTCTGGGGCTCCCTGCCAGAGACAATCTCCTTCACTTGCTCTGATCCAGGACTGGGTGAGCAGTAGTGTCTCCAGTCCTTCCCCCGCCTCCTCTCTCTCTCTCTTTCTCTAACACACACACACATGCACACCCAAGTCTCGAAAACAAATGTCCACTGCCAGGAGAATGGATAAAAAACTGTAGTATTAACACAATCAAGAATCTACTGTACAACAGAGAACATAACTGAAAAACAGCTACATTTATAAGCTCAAATAAAACTTAGAACCATCACTTTATAATCAGAAAAAGTCTAGAGTACACTATTTTTTTTAAAGATTTTATTGTATTTCTTTAACAGTTTATTTATTTATTTTTAGAGAGAGGAGAAGGGAGGGAGAAAGAGCCATGTATGGTTGCCACTCACATGGCCCTCACTGGGGACCTAGCCTGCAACCCAGGCATGTGCCCCAACAGGGAATCGAACCGGGACCTTTTGGTTCCCAGCCTGCACTCAATCCACTGAGCTACACCAGCTGGGCTAGAGTACACTATTTCATAAAAGTCAAATACAAGCAAAACTAAATCATACATAGGTAGGCAAAAGTAGGTTTATAGTTGTGAGTACACCACAGTGTACTCTTGTATTATTATTTATTAACTGCTGTAGTATTTATTTGTATTACAACTGTAAACTTATTTTTGCTGACCCCTGTATATTATTTAACAATACATTTATGTGATAAAGCAACAAAACTATTTTTAAATAACAAAGAAAAGCCTCCCCTTTACTTCTGTGCAGTGTCTGCCCAGAGGGAGGTGAGGCAGGTGGGCGAGGCAGGGCTGTGCTGGGCGCAGTCCCCGGCCTAGGCCTGTGGTCAGTTCACGGCAGGGCCTTGTATTTGTTACTCTTATCACTGCAGTCCTTTTTATATATAAAATGTGATGTAGTAAATTTTAAGCCCAGAAAATAAGAAATAAAAAAAATGTGGGTAATAAACAAATAATTTTCCTTGAGTAGGAAAATTAGAAGAGATACAAATTGTGTAAACTGTGATTCACTCTTCCATTAAAAACATTTTTAAGATGTGAGAAATTATTTATGATAAATTAGATAATGTAAAAATGTACAGTAAAAGGACTAGAAAAATACAATAAAATGTCAACCGTGGACATTACAGGGAATTCGGTTTCTTCTTTGTATATTTAAAATTTTCTATAGTGAATAATAAAGACTTGAAGTTATTAAGAATTTTTAAACTGTCTTTGAAACATTTAATGATTCTAAGTCATTAAACAAAATTGCCAAATCTATTATTGGAAACAGGAAGAAAATTGGTGTTTTGTGAAGATCTATGATTTATGGGCTTATAATTCAAAGCGTTACATTTTCTGCCATAAAAGCATTATATATCTTTATTGGTATGATTCCATTTAAAATAATTTCACTTTGGGTGGAGAAAAATATGACTGAGAAAATCATGACCTAAAGAAAATATTTTTCTTACTTCAATTAAAACAACTGAAAACAAGTTCAATTTAATTAAGAACAAAAGGAAATCATCCATCAATGCTGACTGGCTTTGGAAACACGGAAGAAATGCAAACACCGGCCTCTGCCTGGGAGCCTCACGTCCTGTCAGAGGGAGAAACAAGCACAGGGACAGAGGCCAGGGGCTGAGGCTAGTGGATTCTATCCACCTCTCCCAGGGTGTGGTCTGAAGGAATTCATTTATCCAAGCAGTGGGAAGCGTAGCCCTGGGCTTTACACGTGTGATTAAAAGAGCACGGATTCCGCATGTAAGATGGCCCAAGTCGGCACGCATGGACCTGTGTTAGCGGAAAACAGAATTTCCTGAAAGGGAATTTGGCTAACATATCTCTTAAAAATTTACTGCCTTGCTGAATCCTTCCCTGCTCCCTGGATCAAAAGACTTATGCTGATGAATGTCCGGGACCAAATGTTTATAGATAAACACAAGACCCTTGCCCTTACATTTGCATATCTCCCTTTCGGTGTACCGCCTGGTCCTGTCTACCACGGGACCTGAATATACAATCTATGCATAAGTTAATGAAGACCAATCTGATGCTCTGTGCCCCAGATCTTCAATAAAAACCCCTGGACCCAAGGCTCGGGGCTCTTTCCCAGGAGATAAGGGAAGAGTTGCGTGGCCCTAGTCTAGCCTCTTAGTCCAGTGTGTCTGTGTGTGAGAATTATTTATACATGCATTAAATCACGGTGGACACGAGGCCTGTGGGTCAGGACTCCAACAGTGGTCTAAAGCGGAAACCTTAGTGTTTGCCCACGACCCACTGTCTTGTACTTGCAGTTGTTTTAGAAGATCTTTGGCTAACCGCTGAAGCCTTCAATACAAAATGAAATGGAAAGGAGTGAATGAAAGAGAACGATGACATTCACGAATTAGACTAGCACAGTGCATTTTTTCTAAACTTTTTGAAACAAAAGTTACCTCCACTACTGTATTAGAAACTGCCCCAGAGCACCCAAGTGGAGGAAAAGCCAGCCCCTCCCAAGGCTGGTCCAGCTTTCTACTCATGAGCCACATCGATGTTCGTGGTACCAAACACAAGCAGTGAATGGTGCTGTCCCCCCACACATTAGGGGAGCAGCTGCTGCGGTCAGTTCCCGTGTGGCAGTCAAGCCGGAACCAGACTGGAGCTAGGGAAGTGAGCACACGATGGCAGAGAAATGAGTGCAAGAGCCTGATCAGGATTTCATTTAAATCTTCACTATGTTATAAGCATTGTAAACCCTCCACGTCAAACACTGCGTGTTCCAATTTACAAGCAATGTGGGACTGCCTGACACTGCCCATGTCATCTACCTAGACAATCGAGCAATTATCTGATTTTCACCAAGAAATATTACATGTGACCTAGACTGCAGGGCTCTTTATTCAGGAAGGGGGCTGCATATCTCTTTGTAGCCCTTCCTCTTCTGTTTCTCTGTAAGCAAGCCTTTCCTTTCCACTCACTGGCTTCAGCATCTCACCCACACACACCCAGGAGTCCCTCGCCCGGGTTTCTCCAGGGCTCCAACACATCAGCGCTGCAGTCTCCCCTTCGCCTGTGATGCACGGATTCCACAGGCCATCCTATCATCACCTGCTTGTTTTCTTATTGTTCCCAGCAGCCACCCCAGTGGGGATGGTCACCAGTGTCTGTTCACACTCCCCAGGGCCTTGCTCTCATTGATTTTTTTACTGGGTTGGTAGACATCGGCCAGCCCCTCATTCCTGGTCCTGAGAAGTCATGCCATGCTGCAGACAGCTGGACTATGAGTCCGGATCTCACAAGTGTGTCAGGCTGCACCTGCCCACTCATATCAAAGACAGCTCCACACATTCCCCAGTCTCTCCCTAACCACCCCTGAATCCTTCCTGCTTTTCTACAAAGAACTTAAATTTCACAGAGAAATGGAAGCTACTGCCATCAACAAGAAAATCCTCCTTTTTGCCACAAATCTTCAAGCCTCTCTGCATCTCACCCACACTCTCTTGTTTCTCCTGTCACAGTGGAGGAGGGTGGATTCCTCCCACGCGGGCTAACACATCCTGCAGCCTCCGCAGGCATCATGGTCTTTCCACGTCTATACCCTATCTTCCTCCTGTTTCAGCGTCTTTGCAGATGCTCCTCATTCACATCTTCTCAAATGCTTCCCCCACCTCCACAGTCTTTAGAAAATTCCTACTTATCCCTAAATTCTGAGCTTAAACATGACTTTTTCTGCTGGGACTAGCCCTTGAAACCACTCATCACAAGTCTCTTCCACGCAGAGCTTTACGGCAGAACATCCTGCAATGAGGGGCATGTTCTGGATCTGGACTGTCCACCGTGGTAGCTGCTGAGCACCTGAAATACAGTCACTGTGACAGAAGGTACCAGACTGGACAGTGAGAAGCACAGAATCACCTTGACAAGAGAGCCTCTTGTCCACTGTTTGCTGCCACACCCACCGTGCCCAAAGCGCCACCTGCGCACCACTGCACTCCACAGACCTTTAATGACAGGTGGTCTGAGAAGGAATTTCTTCTTCACAGTCTTAATACTATCCACAATCTCACAGGTTACAAAATACGTCCTATACGTGACATTATTTAAGCATCTGAAAAACACTGTCCGTGAGTATTATCCCCGTTTGAAAAATGAAGAAACTGAGGCTCCAGCAAGTTAGGAGACTTTTCCCAAAGTCTCACAAGTGGTACAAGTGTTAGTGGGACTAGGAACCTGGACAGTCTATCCTCAAATCTCAGGCTTTTCTCTCTGTACCACATGAGTCACTCCAGAAACGGAAATTTATTCATAAATGAATAATACGCTAGGATACAATTTCATCCATAAATGCATTTATGTAAAAATTTTAAATTTCTTAAAAAAATACAACAGCATATGATACTGGTACCCATGTTGTGCTCCATGAGAAAATAAGTTAGGCTTCTGGGAGGGAACTAAAATAGCCATAAAAATATATTTGAGTACTAAATAATGTTCCCTTCAAAGGTCACAACAGAGCAAAAGGGCATAATTCAGAAAACAGAAGAATTACTGAGACCAACAACAGCTCTCTGGGGGAGAACGAATATTCAGAAAAAGGAAGGAAGTGGGGGAGGAAGGAAGTAAGAAGAAAGGGAAGGCAAAGGAAAACTTGTTGCTGGTAACCACCAAATATCGTTTTGGTCCTTTGTTAAATTGGGGAAATTGTTTCATTACAGTCAGCTGAAGTGGTCTCTGAAGTGATGATTCTAACCACTTCCTCCAAACCAATTCCTTTTCAACACTACTCTAAGTTATATCTGGCCTAGTTTAAAAAGCAAAACAGCAAATTGCATTCCTTTATACATGAGTAGTGTTCCTTAGACAAATAATTGAAACATGTCTCAAAATATTTTCCTTTTTTTCCAGATCCTACTAAAACATTATTTTATCCTCTGTTTCTTTTTTTTTTATTACTTTGTTGTTGTTCGATTGCAGTTGTTTGCATCCTCTCCCCTCCCCCCCTCCCCCCAGCCCCGCCTCCCCCTCCCAGCTTGGTTCCTTCCATGTGTCCTCTAGGAATCCAGTAAAAGGGATATTTAGAGTTGCCTTTTATAAAGATGAAATTTGACAAATTAGATCATTTAGGGATAGGATTAATCTGAACTGAAGCAAAGTCTACCCTTTAGAAAAATTAAAGAAAAATAATTCTATTGAGTATTATGCACAAATGTAAACTAAGTGCTAATAATTTTTTTTCAAAAATTATTTTATTGTTGTTCAAGTACCGTTGTCTGCATTTATCCCCCACCCCAGCCATCTTCACCTCCCTCCCCTGATTCCAACCCCCTTGGTTTTGTCCATGTGTCCTTTACAGTAAACTTTTTAAATAAAATGACTCTTTTGAACACGCTTTAAAAAAAAAAATACAACAGCAAATGCAGCTTAAAAAAGATGCTGATGAACTCTAGGTTAAACCTAAGCTACCCATATAAAGTTACTTTGATATTTGGAAGAATGAATACAAAACTCTAGGGTCCAAAATACCTGAGCTGGAAACCTGGCTCTAGCACAGAACACATATGTAAACCCTGGGAAGGTTATTTACTCCAAATCTCAGCTTCCTCATCTTAAAAATGGATTTAATATATAGATTTTTCCTTCCAGAGCCTTTGAAGCTCACAGGTAATTAATGCAATGTACCTCCAATAAATGATCAACTATTGTTACTATTCTTTAACAGAAGGTTCTCAATCTAACAAAAGTGAAACAGAATATTAAAAAATACAAAAACTCTGTAAGAGCAACACAACATACTCTTTTCCCTTCTAACCGAATGTGGGCTGGAGTCCCATCCGATTAAAGTTACTGACCTCAGCCCTGGCTGGTGTAGCTCAGTGGACTGAGCGCGGGCTGGGAACCAGAGGGTCCCGGTTCGATTCCCAGTCAGGGCACATGCCTGGGTTGCGGGCCAGGTCCCCGTGAGGGCCATGTGAGAGGCAACCATACATTGCTGTTTCTCTCCCTCTTTGTCTCCCTCCCCTCCCCTCTCTCTAAAAATAAATAAAAATAAAAT
>PVJI01033129.1:0-11553 GCA_004026765.1 Micronycteris hirsuta
CAGTTAGCAGGATCGGGTGATGGAAAAGGAAGAGTTTGTGGGAAACATGCACTGGAACTTTGGTTCTGATAAGAAGGCCAATGAGGATCACAGCCAGAAAGGCTGAGAACCAAAGTTTTATCAGAAGAGCAGAAATATGAGTCCATTTAGGGAAAGAGTCAGCAGAGTAGGAGCACTGGAAGATCCAAGAAGGAAATTGCAATAATGAAGGGGAGAAAGGCCTGAAACTGAACAACTGCTTTTCCTGTGAAATGCGTATACCTGATCCTACCACCTGCCTCCTTCCAGACACTTCACTGCGGACATTGGTCTCTGGTTCATAAACTTCCTTTTCCTTTTGTCACCATCACAGGCCACAAGTGTATGGCCTATAAAATACTGCTCTCCTGCTGTCTGGAGTTCCACTTCTCTAATGGCTTTCATTCCACTCTTCAGCAAGTCTGTCTCTAACTGTCTATGAAGATCTTTCTACCTCTGCTACCACCTCAGACCTACGAATTTGGAGCTTCAAGTCCCCAACTCTTGTCTTTTATCAATTCTTCACACACCTGCTTTTCCCTCTTCCTTGTAAATGAACATATATCAAGTGTCTACTATGTGCCACATCCTAGGTTAAACTCTTGACATAAATTTTCTCAAACTATTCTCCTCAAAACATTATGAGGAAAGAAGTAGCAAGCTCCCCTTTTAGCTCAAACATTTGAAGCAATGTCCCCGGGGTCACAGGGCCAGGTGGAGCCTGGAAATGAACAAGGCAGATAGGACCCCCAAAGTTAGATGTTGTCCATTATGTCTTCTCCAGGTACTCCTTTCATACATGATCTGGCCTCATGGGCAATCTTAGTACCACTGCTTACACCAACACCCTTCATTTATTTTCCTGTCCTACATTTGCATATACCAAGCCACTCCCTAACGAGGTAAACCAGGGACCTGTTTTCATCCCTCCTCATTCTAGACTGCTAAGTGTTGTTACAGAAAATTAAATCTCTGTCTGCGCTGATTGCTTTTGTTACAGTGTCATGATGTCCCTCCTCCGCTGGGCCTATACAGACACTGGCAATCCCTTTGCTCCTCTCTCCACAGCTAATTCCCATTTCCCACAGCATCTGTTCCAAATCTGTAGCATTTTCTTCAAGACTACTTTAATTAAAAACATTCTGAACAAGGCTTACCAGGCTCTCCAAAATGTGGCTCCTTCCCACCCCCTGGTCTCCTTCACAGCTTTGGCTGTTCTAGCCTGTGGCCACACTGATACTTTCAATCCCTTGTCTTGTTCTTTTGGACATTCTTTTCATTGCAGTTGAGTTTTTCTCTTGCTTCTTTAACAAAATACTCATTCTTCAATATTACATCATTGATGAGCCTTTCCTGATATTCTGCATTAGCTTAGATCCCACCAAGACATTTGTAGTATTCTCTTCATTTTTAATTATTTTTCTGAAGCCAGCCTTTCTCTTCAGGTGGTTAACTCTGTGCAGATGACAATATTGTCTCATTTAACCAATACGTCTCTAGTGCATGGCACAATGTCTGGTCCTTGGGAATTCCTCATGCACAGTCTATACTGAACTGGAATTGCAGTGCTGCCATTAATAATCATGTATTGATTTTTACCCATACCTTTTATACCTGTGAAGGTAAAAAAATACATCAAATCTGAGGTTTTTCATGTTGACAATGAGTTGAGGCAGAAACACTTTTCAGCCTAGATACAAGATCTGAGAAGTTATAGAACAGATGGGCTCTACGGACATATAGTGCTCTTGATCTTGACTCTGACAGAATCAAGATGTTTTGCTCAAAAACAGGCCAAGAACTAGGAAATAAAAATATTAAAAAAAAAAAAAAAAGAAAGAAAGTGCCAGCCCTTTAAGTGATGGTGCTTTGGAATGAATTGGACAGCTCAGCTATTGAGGACTATAGAAGCTGGCATATTTTTATTCTTACATCATTCTCTAAGCTTATTTCCATTGTCATACTTTCTTATTTGATGTCTCTACCTTCTATCTGAGTACAGAGGTTTCCCTTGTGTTGCAAACCTGGTGACACAGTATACTGGGAGCCAGAAATTGCTGAACTGGGGGAAAGGAAGGTGAGTATGAATCAGAAAGAACAAAGATAAACAGGTGAGGCAACAGCTGTCTTTGGTATGGCAGGTCAGTCCCAAGTTCTGGCCAAATTCAAAGAGATCTGATTCATCCATTCACTCATTTATTCATTCAAAATGAGAACAGGGAAGAGGCACAACTTTGAACGGGGAGATGATCAGGATGCTGAGTTGTGTCATTGAAAGAATTTTATTCTGTAACAAGACAAGAAAAGCATGAACAGTTTCTGGCCTCTGGGAAACATACTGTATGGGACACATCTCTTCACCCTTCTCAGTAACTCCGGCATAACTTCTTATCTTCAGCAGTCCTATTGGAAAGAGCTCTAGCTGTTCTCAATTTTCATAAAAGCATGGAACTTGGCCTCTCAATAGTCCAAATGCCAAAGGTTCATGAAATGTGCAGAGTGGCTGCATGCTGCCCCACAGCCTCACCCTTCCAGCTCAAGGCTGGTCAGCCCTGTCCATGTGGAGTAGCCTGAGAATAAGGGGAGGCAGTCTCCCAAGGAAAAATGGTATCCTTTTATGAAAGAAGAAGGAAAGGACACTCAAGAAGCAAAAATAGTCAATGCCCACAATAATGGTAGTCTAAGGAAAGGGATTTGTGATACTGTCTGAGTCAGAGATGAAAGAGGCCATGATATTTCTCTGTTATTAGTTAGAATGTTTGTGTTGTCATCATCGTTACAAGATCCAGAAAATTATCCTACGGTAACCCAAAAAGAAAACCCATTGGTTTGTATAACCCAACCATAGAAGAGAAATTCTGACCTCAGGGAGAGGATTTAGGGATAAGAGTAATTACCAGGACTTTCTACTTTCCACCTCTTTCTATTATCTTGTTGGTTAGTTTCATTTTCTTCTACTACTGAACTTTCTTCAACTAGTGTTAAACATGGCCCCCCCCGGACTCATTCCCTTTCAGCTTCACCAAAAAGAAAAGAGCATTTTTTCCCTCATTTCTAACTTGGGGAATCTGGCTGGAGGGAGGGGGCAGGGAACAATTTGGCCAGCTTGAATAACACATTTCTCTCTTGACAGATGAGGAAAGCAGAGCCCACTAGCAGAAGCATAGGTGTTTGCAGACTAAAGGTCATGTCAACAGCATAAGTTCTGAGACTTCTTGTGTCATAGACTCCATTGGAAGTCTGGTGAATTCTAACTACCTTATTTTAAAATAATGCATATACATCCATAAAATGCAACATATAGGATTTCAAAGGAAAGTAATGATGCTTAAGTAGTTATCAAAATATTTTAAAACTGATTTGATATAATAAGCTATGTGCTTCATCAATAATGCATTAATAATAAGATATGGCAACAAACCCAATTCCTGCCTCATATAATTTTGAGGTGATGTTGGCATAAATGACATTTGCGCCATGTGTAATGTGATGTGAAAATATCTGTGATTTATTTTGGTAACATCACAAGTACTGTTTCTTTTACTTTATTGTCTGAATTCAAATCTGAACAAAATCATAGATTCTAGTTTGAAGTTAATGAAAATTAACTTGTAGTTTTTTTCCCACCCAACCCGTCAATCCCTCTGAATCCTGTTCCGGATCACTGGAGGGTCCATGGGCTCCAGCAGCTGGCATACTAGATAGTCAGGGAGGTAACAGTTTGAAAGAACCTTAATTAAAAATGGATTTCCAGAACTACTGGATCAGGGCTGTCCATCTTCACCTGGATAATTTTATACTAGGGGCCAATACTGAGATTTGTTTTCATAAGAAATGAAAATTCGCTAATATTATAATAACTACAACTTTGGGGATTTTATTGGGTTGTGGTGCTATCATTGACCTACGTATTTTTTATATGTTTTACCTGAAAAGTGAGATGAGTTGTGATGCCACTCAATTGAAAGGAAGTTGTTTCTCAGATTTAAACCTTGATTTGAGTTGAAAAGTCTTAAGTGGGTGGTGAGGCTGATACTAAGCCTGAGTATCAAAGCTTAACATGTCAGACAGAGCATTTCTTCTCCAGAGAAAGATGAGATGTATCTCTGCATTGAATGGGCAACAAGGAATATGGAAACAGACCAGATACATGTGGACCAAGTCCTTCGGGTTTAGTTCTAGAGTCCGACAGGCCTTGGTGAGAGCTAACCATAGTGAGTCAGAAATCTCTACTTCGAGAACTCAGTGATTTTTACAATTTTTCCTTATTTATCTTTCTTTTCAGAGTAGTTTAAAAATATTTTAAGACTCCAGCCTTCTTCCTCTGTGCTAAAAAAAAAAATGCAAGGGAATAACTATGACTGGGACAAAATTTTTGAAGAGCAGTGAGTCGTGTACCAGTGGAAAATGGCACTGATAGCCACAGTAATTCATGTAGCATGAATGATCCAGGAAGTAGGTTAAGGTTCCTTGATCAGCCACTTCTTGCTAATTGACAATTTCTTTTTAGTGTTAAGTTTTGGCACTTCTGAGTGGGTTTCAATAAGAAAACATTTAGCAAAGCATTAATCAGATTACTGTGAACTCAGTTCGGGACAGAGCCGAAAAATTCAATTAAAAAAAAAACAACAGCAATTATTGCGCATCAGACGTTATGGAAGGCATCTTACATATATTGTTTTATTTCATCCTCCCCAAAACCTGTGACATTGCTACCATTATTTCCAGTTTAAAAGTGAGAAAACTGAAACTCAGAGAAGGTGACTAATTTATTCAACATCACAAAGCTGATAAGCAGTAGAACGAATGTGAGATGCTGAGATGCCAGGCCACAAACTTAGTACTTCTCTTTTCCAACATCAAGCCTTGCCAAAAACGCATACTTGTTCACCCAATTATTTCCAGTACCCACTGGCCAGCTTCCCTCGTCCCCAGGTAATTTGCCAATAGGAAAAAAAAGTTACTGGTGTTAGAAACCTGCAAACAGACCTTATATGACCTCAAGGCACATGTGTTTATCTTGCTTTTTGCAAATAAGAGTTAAAATTATTACAAAAAATAACAAAATTTACAATTTTATCTGTCCTTAGTTGAGTTATATTCAAAGTAATTTTTAAGTGATAATCGTAATTATTGGATTATAGCGAGATCCAAAAATCATTGTCTAGTTTAACTCTAATGTCACACCGGGAACCACAATAGAAACGTATGTAGAATACCAGTTTTCACAAAACAAATATCTATCAGTGGGGAGTGCAGAAGGGACGGGTAAAGAATTTAAGCTTTTTTTTTTTTTTTGAGCTTCAAACTGATAGAACTATTACATAGAAATGAACATAACAATACATCATGATTAGTTATGACATGCTGCCACTACTCTCAAATTAATCCAGACGTTTAGACCTTCAAAGCGGGTCACTATTTTTTGAACTATGGCCACAATTAATAAATCAATCTTATCACACCAAGTGATTGATAAGCATTTTTTGCAAAATGTATAGCAAGTGCCTCTGCTAATCAAAGGAAATAAAATTATTCATAGATCTTTTCATTTGAATTTTCTCCAATTATAAGGCAGATTTTTTTTCCTCTGGCCATACCTAAATTCACTTAACATTCTATGGATAGAAAAATGTTTAAGACTGACAAAATACCCACAGTCTATAACCTCTATTGGAAAAGGCTTTGATTACAGTAAAATTACACAAAAATGTGTCATTAAAAGGCATTGGACAGACATAAAATCTAACCTTTGGAGCTGAAGAATACTTAATATTCTCTTCATGATCATGCAAGGGGAAATTCTTTGCTATGGAATAGCTATTTTCCTGTTAAGCAGGCTATTTCATCAATGATTTATTCCCGAGATGTAATAGGTCGTTTAAAATGGTGGTGTAAAAGTTGGGCCTTTTTGTTTAATTTTCTCACAGGCGGTTTGTAATTATCATGGTCCTGCAGTTTCTCTGGAATGCCGTGGAGGGTCAAATGCCAATGGAACCCTGCTTTATAGGGTAATTAAGACAGTCGACATGGTTATTAAATACATCATGCTAAACTAAACTGGAATGCTGTGAAATAAAATCCAAAATCATAAATAAAACTTGGGCATTCCAGCAAAAGGGTATGTGTGAGAAGGAGGAGCTTTATACTCTCAGAATTGCAATACATAGTTGTTGCCCTCTCAGATTTACTAAAATCTGGCTACCAAAAGCCTCTGGATATGTCTCTAAGAGAATGAAACTGAAATAAAAGCTACAAATCCACATACACTTGAAGTTCTAATTCCCACTATTTCATATTGTATAAAACAACATGCAAAAATTTTTGGCTGTCTTTGCAAATATCCAATGCTGAAAAATGTATGATAAATTAATTAATCCAATGTGAATTTGGTATGACTAGCAAATATGTTTTAGGTGTTTAAAAAAAAATTACCAAGACTCTTTCCCTTTGTAAGGTCTTTGCAGTGCCTGGTCAGAGCTGTGGATTCATGCTGCCTTGCAGAATTTCATCTGTAACGGGCATAAAACCACAATATAATGACTACTTCAAAGAAACCAGTAACAGGCTATCTGAAGGCTTGTTGACGTAGATAATTCTAAACAGTGGTGATAGGTAAATATTATCATCAGTAGAGATATAAGTCTTCCAAATATGTGTCTGTCTTGTGGTCATAGCTTTCATACTCAAGAGCCGAAGGCTTTGGTAATTTAATTTCTTCCCAGAAAATGTGATGAGTATACAAAAATGCTGGCAAAGGGCTGGCCAAAATGAGAACAGAATAAAATACAGTCTTTCCAACCTATAATATCCTGCCTACAAGAGATGTTAAATTATTCTTCCCTTGAGTACTGCCTGGAAGTTTTGGGTTTTTTTTTCCCCCTATATGCATGTTTACAAGCAAATTCATTGGTTTACTAGGCAAAGGAAAAGCTAGTCTTAAATAGGGGAAATAAATATTTCCAATTCTAGCTGTAAAACTAGAAGCCAAAATGTGTAGTTGACAGGCATGGAGCCAGCTGACTTCAGATCACTAGCCTTTTCCTTAAAGTCAGCCTTCCTATTTCCACATGGAACACATTTTAAGTTAACAATGTGTAGTTTGGCAAAGGGATTGTTTTTCTTTGGCATGAAACGGTTGTCTCGTTTTTTAAAAATGTATTTTCTGCCTGCTCCTCCATACAATGTATGTCAACATTCTTTGGAACTTTTTAAAATGTTGTTACATCAGGAAAGTCTCAGATAATTACTTGTTTTGTTTGTTTTTGCCTAAATAGGAAAATATGCATTTAACATATTCATATGTTTGTGCTTATGCTTCATATAATTCTTAACATTGCTTAAAGATACCTTGGCATGGATATCAAATGGTGATTTAACTATATCGCAGACTTCAGCAAAACAAGGCTACTCAACAAAGTCATTTAAATTTCCTTTGATGAGTATTTTTACAGCATTTATTGACAAGGTACAATCAGTAAATAAATAGGCTGTTTCCTTCTCTTCTCTCTCTGTCAGAGTCTTAAAATTGAGTCATTCTATTCACAATGTATTTATAGCACTGAAAACAGTAGAGTGGAATGCGACCCATTCAAACATTTGCAGGCTATTTTCCCATTTCTGGCTCTTGCCACAGAAAACTCAGGAAAGCAGAAATGCAAATTTTCAGACATTGGTTCTACGTGAAATGGGCCAGACCGCTGCACCAGCTACTGTTGCGAGACCAGATAGGACCACTGCCGCCTACACATAAAGAAGGCCATTAAGGAGAAGTTGTTTATTTCTGCTTCTGCAGAAATCATAAACACCAACCCTGAGCCTGACAGCGCAAGCTGTGTCCTGCAGTAAATTCTAGTACTTTGCCGGCCATTCTAAGCTGCCCAGTAAAAGTTACTGTAGCTAAATCCCCTCTACATTTCATGAAATAATCCTACTGAGAAGATGGTTTCATATTCATGCATAGCAGGGTGTGAAAATGCCTATAAATCACGTGTAGAATCTGAAATATCTATTTTATAAAGTCTGTGCAAATTTAACCATGACCCCTCGTCAGACAATAGGCCTTCATATGCTTTGCTGCTTAGCAGACACCCAGGAATTTTGTTTGGAAGTGATAGCTACTGTCTATGTAATATTTAGGACCTATTCATGAAGCATCTGGCAGAAAATGAAAGGGTTTTCTCCACTAACATATGCTAAAGAAGGATGTGGTCCTGGACCGACTCCTCCTCTTCTGATTTTTTGCAAATAGCACTACATAAGAGACGGTTGTTTCTGGCTGCCCTGCTGCCTGTCGTGGCTGTCAGGCGAAATCCCATGAATTATTGCTCTTCCAGATGTAAGAGATTTTCAGGCCGCCTTAAACTGCCTGTGGTTTGTGGTCCTGGAGAGGAGAGAAACGAGATTAAGCTTCATCTCATCAGTGCAATCTGAAAAGATCACACAGAGGACTAATAATCAGGCCTTTTTCATTCCAAAGCCAGACAGGGGAGCCATGTGTTTTTGTTTCAAGGTGATGTCACATTAAGCTTGTTGGAAGACAGTGATTAAGGTCAAACAATATTTGAGGAAGATCAAAAAAATTTTTTAAAGTGTTCAACCGTCTTCTGACGCTTCCTCATTGCATTTGCTTAAAGGGGAAGGACTGATCATTTTCACGGACAGCAAAGAATGGGAGGTGGATTTAGTTCTGTGGTTCAAAGTTGTCACCATTTCTTAACACAAGGCTAATGTGAGAAAAATTAGACATGTTCCCATAAACGTGTAACTCTACTGTTCACTGTGATTTAAAAGATGCATTCATCACCATCAAAAAAATCAAGTGCTACTTTTTGTTATCTCTAAAGGTCAATTTTGAAGTTTTGATTTTTTTGATTCTGTGAACATATCATATGGGTCCAGAAATATTCATTAAAAAATCAGCAGGTGATAGTTATGCTTTCTGATAAGTAGAGTTTTTTTTAAAGACATTTTAGTTTGGTTTTTCCCTCAAAAAACGCACGCCTATATCCCCCTACAAGTGGTAAGTATCAGCAGATTCAAAAACCCCACTTACTAACATTTAACTAAAGGTTTTCATAACTGTTTCCAGAATGGCTCAGAAAATAAATCCCACCCACCCCCATCATGCACAGTTTGAGTCCTCAGGGAGAAAACTTATAACTCATTACATTTCCATTCCCTTTGATCAAATACCATATACAGCACCTGGATATTATAATTTTAAATAATAGTTGTGACACAAACTAGGATAATGCTTAAAAACCTAAGGATTTTAATATGGTTACTATTAGTTCTTATCATTTATGGCATGGAGAAATGGTGAGGGGTTTTGTGGTATTTTGCTAGAGCTCCATTAACAAAATATTAATTATAGATCAAGAAAACATGTTTTTAAAGAAACACCTGGAAATAATTGAAAAATATATATGCCTTAGATCAGAACATAATTGCCCCAATTCAACCTGTATAACTGTGTTTTGTTTTGTTTTGTTTTTTTCCAAGATGTAGCCTGTTTTAAGTAATGGGATAGGCTACCAGATGTAAAACCTCCTAGGCCAGCTTTTCTTTCCACTTGAGCTCAGGCACCTCACAAAGTTTCTCCAATATGAGGGATCCCAATGAAACAGTGATGAAAACCACAGGTACGAGTGGCTTACATGAAAGCATTTATTGCTTTTCATGCACTGCATTATAACAGACTGGAAAAAAAGTCCTCAGTTGAAAATGCACTAATTATTTGACACTGGTTTCCCTCAAAGTCATTTTTACTGTGGGATGTAAGTAAAAGATCACAGCTGAAAAAAGATCATCATAACTTGAGGTAGGCTCACAGAGTCTTTTCTTATGTTCTGTGTGAAGTTGTCTTGAACTGAAACCTATGCTCCTTAAGGATTAAGGGATTGAAAAGCACAGATTGAAGCTGCTGTAATTTAAACCTACAGATTCTCTAGCACAAAAGTGCAAAATGGACTAAGCCAATCTGACTCTTTCCATGTTCAGTAAAGAATAATTTTCCTTTAGAAAGTTTTACACTATTAACATTCCAAAGGTGTTATCATCTTTAAAGCAAGTGGTCTTCTGAGTGCTCGCAGACATTGAATAAGAGGACATGGTTTTAAATTACAGCTTATACTACCCCTAAACAAACCTTTATATACTATAAATACAAAAAAAAATTTTAATGTGTAATGATCATCAATAACTTTCATTTTCTTAGTTAAACTGCTATTTTATTCGTTAAATATGTTGTGGAGTTGTGTTGTATGTTTGTTTTTTGTTTGGTTTCTAGAAAAAAATGCTTACTTCCAATCCAATGAAATTTAAAATCATTATTTATCCTTCCAATAGAAAAACATTTCTGAGCAGTGGAAAGCTGCTTAATTCCAGACATCTATTTTCTTACATGTGAGCTAAGTCTAAATGAGAGCTCGAGGAGTGCTTTATTCATTCAGTAGTTAATCATTTGTTCTACAGTTGTTAAACACCTACTGTGTGTCTATCTTGCAGTTAGACATCTCGGATACAATGGTGTAAAAATAGACATAATCTTGCTCATGTACAGTGAGATACACAAATATCACCATGCTCTTGTTCATGCCTATGTGTCATATAGATATTGTTTAATACCTTCAGTCTCTTACCCTCTAGATTTCACTTCTTTTCTTCATTTGTTTGGCTAATTTTAAACTACAATTGTTACTCATGCTGTTACAGGGGATGCATAGAGAAGGATCATAATATGGAATTCACATGAAAGTGATTTTCACAGATACTTGTGTTTATAAACAGTGACTTACTCCAAGTAAAATAACTGAAAGCTTTATTTCTCTAAAAAAATTATTTAACTATAAACGTGAGATTTGGAAAAGCTCAAATTTTTGTTGTGCTGGTGTGTGAATTGAATTTTTTAATTTATTTTATTGATTATGCTATTACAGTTGTCCTATTTTCCCCCTCTATTTTCCCCCACCTCGCACCCCCCCATTCCCCACCCTTTAGTTTTTGTCTTGGGTCATATACATAAGTTCCCTAACTTCCACATTTCCCATACTATTCTCAACCTCCCCCTTTCTGTTTTCTACCTACCGTTTCTGCTACCTATTCTCTGTACTTTCTCCTCCTCTCTCCCCCTCCCACTCCCCTGTTGATATCCCTCCATGAATTATATAAATCCCTTTAACATTTCATATAATAAAGACTGGGTGATGATAACTCCTTGAACTTGACCATATCTGATAAGCATTTTATCTGCCCTTCCATTCTAAATGAAAGTTTTGCTGGATAGAGTATTCTTGGATGTAGGTCCTTGCCTTTCATGACTTGGAATACTTCTTTCCAGCCCCTTCTTGCCTGCAAGGTCTCTTTTGAGAAATCAGCTGACAGTCTTATGGGAACTCCTTTGTAGGTGATTGTCTCCTTTTCTCTTGCTGCTTCTAGGATTCTCTCCTTATTTTTAATCTTGGGTAATGTCATTATGATGTGTCTTGGTGTGTTCCTCTCTGGGTCCAACTTCTTTGGGACTCTCTGAGCTTC
>PVJI01033130.1:0-11550 GCA_004026765.1 Micronycteris hirsuta
CTCCCCTTGAGAGAGTGGCCATGCCATCCCTTTTCCTCCACAGGATTCGGTAGTCCCTGTGAATTTGTCTTGTCTCAGCCACAATGCCACGGACCCCACGTCAGGGTGGGGGTTGTCTAGTGTTAATTTTTTTTCTAAATTGCAGTTGCTAGATTTAGCACATAAAATGCATGATAACTACTTAAATTTGAAGTTCAAGCATCAATATATTATTTAGTTTAATTATATCTTATATGCTAGTTCAGGCATGCTTATTTTAAAAATGTAGTTTTTAAAATCACTCCCTTTTTTACTCTAAACCTCCCACACTGCCTTCCTTTATATGCACTTGGTTTATTTAATATATTATGATTGGGAAAGAATCAAAACCTCTCTTTCTCCCACAAATTCTGCTCTTTATATTGAAAGGCACTTTTGAACAGACTCACCAGTCATTCACTCCCCAAATTTGTATTCAGATATATCTTCAATATCTACAGGCAAAATGTTCTGTTTGGGGGTCAAATCTCTCCAGCTTTTGGCTGTCACCACCCTCTCCTCTACTGCTTCAATTTCAAATCCTGTCGGAAGCTCCCCAGTGCCATTTTTACAGGTAGCCTAGTTCAAGTGATTCTAGTTTAGAGTGATTGTCTTTTCCTTCAGAAATTCTATAATAATATGGCAGATACATTTCTGAGATAATCATAGACTGCAATACAACCATTCCTTGGAAAATTTATTTCAGAATAATGTTGTATTTCTTTATGCCTCTAAAAGAACCATTGGGTGAGAATAATGTGTCCAGATGATTTCATACCAATGTTTGTACAATTGATGTATTTTTGAAAGGTAATCAAAAACAATTACGAAAATTTTTGATTTTTTGCTTTACTGTCTTTGGAAGCTGTGACAATTTCAAACAGTTGAGCTAAAAATGAGGACATCTTGTGAATTCCCCTCCTCTGGTCCCATTTTCCTGGGTCTCCTGCTCAAAAGACTACACGAGCATTCACATCCTCAATTCTCTTTGTGCTTCTGACACCTCAGGCCTGTTTCTCTGTATCTTTGCACTCGGTACCCTTTTCTTTTAAAATACTCACCTCATGCCCATTACCTTTTGATTATTCATGTGTCAACTCAAATATCAGTCCTGAAAGAAATTCCCTGATCATTTCTAGCTAAAATAGCTCTCCTATCCCTTTCATTTCTTGGTTTTATCCTCTTCATAGAAATTAACTTCCCTCCTTCCTTCCCTTCCCTCTTCTCTTTCACTCCCTATTTATTTTTATTTTTTCCATTTCCTTCTCTTTTGCTTTATATCCATGGATGCAAGCTAATGGAGAAAAGGAACTACACCGCATACACCAGTTTGCTCTCAGCATCACAACAGTGCCTAGTGTATGATAATGTTTTTAAAATATCTGCTGCATAGCTGATGGACTGAGCAACTGATTGAGTGATCCTGAGAGTGAAATAAGCCATAGATAAACAAGACCCATTTCTGATAAAATAACTTTGGTGTTAGGGTGCTCACAGGCTGTGACAGAATTCACAAAATGAAGAAAATGCAGAGAGCAAAGTTTTTATTTTGCTTTCCATACATGCCAGCTGGGCTGGTATGGATGTTGCAACACAGGAGGTTTTGAGTGGTATTGCATAAACTGCAGTTCGCCCTGACGTTATCTTTTGCCTGTGGTTGTGGGGGCAGTTAGTATGTTTTGCTCTTGGTTTTCCAGTAGTATTCCAGTCCTGGGGACATAAGCTCAGAAGAGTAAAATGGCAGTCATGTCTAACAAGGCCATAAGCCTGCTCAGCAAAGGATTCCACAATGGGAAATGGTGATGGTTTTGTCCTTTTATTTGGGACGAATGTGTGAGTGAGGTATAGATGTTTCTATATGGAATCATGTTAGGGCACAGGGTAGAGTCCAGAAGCCTGATAATAGGGCTCTGTCAGGAATATCAGGGCACAGAAAAACACTGAACATGTTATCTGTAGAGGTGATACTTCAAAACTGAACTCCTTTGACTTCTCCAATAGCATCAGTTAAGGTTGCCATGAGCCACCATTTACAGCAAAATGTGGACAGAATATGCGTTTGCTATTAGCAATGTGTAAACTATTTTATGGGTAAATAAAGCCTGTTCTGACAGTGTTATGTATGTGTTCTGTCTAAAGGCATAAAGAAGTAGAACATTATTGTGAAGTAAATTTTCCAAAGAATGGGTACAAGCCAGATTTGGCCCAAAGGCCATACTTTGTCTCTGATCTAGCTCATTCTTTAGTTCTTAAAATGAGATTACTTTCTTATTACCTCACTTCTTGAATTTGTAACCTCTCTAGTACAGCAGGACTTCTAGGATTACTCACTGCTTTATTCTATTTTTATTCTAGAGTTACTTGTTTCTGTCATCCAACAACCTACCTTAGTCTTTTCTTGTCTTCTCATTCTCTATCCTCCATCAAATAAATAACAGAAGTTAAATAGCTGAACAATGTTTCTCAAGATGCAATGCCAATATTGTCAACAGAATTTTGTGGGACTTCACTACTTACTGAATTCCAATCAGTAGGTTTTAATCAGGACTGAGAACACATTGATCATCCATGGTAGACCTCTCATAGCTGATGGCTGTACTAAACTGGTTCTTTATTTATTACTGTAACAGGGTGCAGCCAAGAGGGTGGCCCCAAATAGGGATTTGGATGGGGTCCAGAACTCAGGGTGTTCAGGAAATATTAGAGAAAAAAATATATATAGGATGTCCTCACCCCCACAAGTCTGAGCTGGGGGCATGGGACACATGGAGCAGGACCATGCAGAGCTGTTTTGTATAGCAACAGCTTTGCAGCTAACCTCTAGCATGGTCATTTAACATATCTATAACCTTTAGCTGGTTTCATAGATACGTTAAATAACTGTGGCCGTGCTTTGAGCCAGGGGGATGGAAGTGACTTTCACCCAAGATGTAACTGGGAGGCAACTCCCCCTGGTCACAGTGCTTGCATAAGAGCTTGGAGATAATTTGCTCCATGTCATGGAGACATGCCTACCCAGACTTACTATGGCAGCCCAGTAAAGCTATAAGAATACGGGAATGCTGGCAGGTGTAACTGATTGTAGGAGTCAGAAATGGGACCGCAGAGGAAGATCACCAGGATTTAAACCCAGGCTCGACAGCCATTCCTGGGCAGGACCACGAGGCTTTGGAGGAGTTGGGACCATGCGGCTGTGGCAGGAGAGGGGGGACCACAAGGCTTTGGTGAAGTGGGCACCCCGTGGCTGGGGTGAAGGTCAGGACCACACTGCTTTGGAAGAGGTTGGGACCATGCGGAGATCGTGGTGGCAACATAGTGGATGGTGCCAGAACCGAGTGGCTGCCTTAATCACGGACTTATACTTTTTTTCCTGAGATACAGTACCCAGGACTGGGCAGAGGGAGAAGGAAGGACTGTTTCTTGGGTATTCTAAAGGAATTTAGTATTTTAATGAAGACATTAAGTCACTACTCTAAGTCTGTATAACTTGTAAATAAATAATTCCTTTCCTTTTCACCCATCTCTGACATTGAGAGACATCTTTCCTCTGGTGTCAGGCAAAGCAAACCTAGTATGGGATGGGGGACCCCTGGAGCACAAAGGGGGGTCCTTTTGGTAACAGTATATCATTTACGCTCTCCCCGGGTCTGTTCTGTAACATTACTTTGCTACCACATTCTGGCTTCCAAACATGGATTCTTTCAAAAACATGTAGAAAAACGTGTCACTTCATTTCTTGCTTACTCATTGTTTGTGGGTTTAGTCCCAAGTAATTTTTCCCTTCTGTCTTACCAATCCGTTTCATTCCAGTGTCTTACCAAATGTATGATCTTTACCTCACCACTTTTAATATTGATCCAATCTTGATATCATGGGACTGTGTTACTTCCCTAATTATACACTAATTTTCTTATGTCTTTATTGACTCTTTCATTTCTATTTAAAAATATATTGATGTCTCCTTTATCAAAAATAAGCACACAATATTTCTTCCCTTTACAAAGCTGTGCACTCCTTTTGATCAATATCTTTCAATTACAGTTAATGTTCTCACAAATATCGATGAGGATTGATGAGTTCAAACTAGTTAATTTACTTTCATCTTTCCATGCTACCCATGATTCATTAATTGTGTGAATAGAAAAACTACAATTGCATGCTCATCCTACCCTGGTCCCCAAATAACTTAAATAATCATCTGTTCCTCTGATTTTCCAAATCATTGGATACTTATTAATTATTTATATAGATCCATTAAAATCTTTAATGTTTTACTTATTTATATCTTCTTCAATTTATTTCTTCAGTGTCATAATTTTTCTTTTATATCCTTTTATAAAAGGTCTTTTATATCCTTTGTTAAATTTATTTCTGGGTATTTTTAATGCAATTTTAATGGAATTATTTTCTCAGTTGCCATTTCTGACTATTCATTAATGATGTATAAGAACACAACTATTTTTTAATATTTATTTTATGTCTTTCTACTTCAGTGAATTAATTTATAAGTTCTAGCAGCTTTTCTGGTAGAATCTTTAGGGTACCTGGAGACTATTAAGTTAAGTGAAGTAGGCCAGTCAGAGAAAGATAAGTACCACATGATTTCTCTTATATGTGGAATATAATGAATAAAATAAATTGACAAACAGAATAGCAACAGATTAATAGATACAGAACACAGACTGAAAACTGTCAGAGGGGATGGGAGTTGGGGGTTTGGGTGAAAAGGTGAAGGGATTAAACAAAGAAAAAAAACTTCATAGGCACAGACAACAGTATGGTGATTAACAAAGAAAAAGATAGTGGAACGAGGTAGAAGAGGGTAAATAGGAGATAAATAGTGATGAAAGGAGACTTAATTTGGGGTGGTGAACAGACAATATAAAGTGCAGATGATGTATTATATAGAATTGTACACCTGAAACCTATGTGATTTTATTAACTAGTTTCACCTTGATAAATTTAATAAAGTTAAAAAAAAACTTTTAATATTTCAGAAATTATATTTTAAAATACTTTTCTTAAATATTCAAACACAAACTAAATTGTTCTAAATGAATTGTTTGCAATACAGAATAGAATCTTTTATTTTAATTTATTAAAGTGTGCATATTAAAAAATGTCTACCAAGAAAACTCTAGGTAAGTAGTCTCTAAATTTTCTTTGTTTAACTCTCACTCATTCCACAGCTTTACTTAGTTAACAAATATTAAACCCATGCCTACCTTGTTATAAGAACACATTATATATCAGCACTCCAAAAACTGTCATGAGCTAAATTCAAACATCTATACAAAGACACTGAACATATGAAGTTATTACATGGTGATATTGTTGTGCAGGGCGTATTTTCATTGATTTTACTTATCTTTGCATTTCCAATAGTGTTTATAAAATATATGCATGCTACATTGATTTTTCACTTTATTGTTTTATGCTTATGAGTAAAACATGCAAGGCCATAAGCTGAATAGATCTCATGTATTAGAAAAATTAAGAGAGCTGTGGTTAATCATCAAGTGTGCTACAAAGCAATAATATTTTAGTCTTAAGCAGATTGTCCCTTGGCCTTTGCAAGATGTCCTTGTGTTATATTTTTAGATAAATAAAAATATTTAGCACCATGTCTATAATTCTGTAAATATCTTAGTGAATATTTAATCTGGAAATGAAGCATAAAAACAAATGTTACAGTGTATTTCTGTGAATGTATTTCCCCTTATAACTGGTCACACGTTATAAGAAAATGTTTTCACTTTCATTATTATATTCATAATTAGGAATTTACTGTATATGAGAGTGGGATTTCCTTGAACCTGAATTTAGAGTTATTTTCATTCTTTTAATAAGTAGGCTTCATACAAGTGAAAATAAAATTGTTTCAGTGCACATTCTTTTAGAATAATGTTGGATATAGACTATTATGTGGAAGCATAGATATAATCAACAACATCTTAAACATAATGATTGCTCTTCAACTACCATTCTACTCATGATGAAATAGAAATTGATTTGCTTTCATTCCTCGAGATTTAATTCACAGAATTTTAGCCTCATCAGCAACTACTTTCTTTTGATGCTTAACAGCTTCAAATAGTTTTGTTGTACTAATACTAAAAATGTGTCATCAGGAGATGTAAGAAATAATTGATTCATCCTTAATTTCTTAAGATTATATTTTGGATTATCTCAAAATTTAATTTGAAGCAAATCAGGATATTAGGAGCTTTTTACTACTAAATTTTGTTTTTAAAATTTTAATTAGAGTTTACATTCTTTATTATTCTGTATTAGTTTCAGATGGTTAGTGGTTAGACAATCATTTACTTTACAGAGTGATCCCCTGATATTTTCAGTACCCACATGGCACCATACGCAGTCATTGCAATATTACTGACTTTATTCCCTATGCTGTACTTTATATCACCATCAGTATTCTGTAACTACCAATCTGTACTTCTTAATCTCTTCACCTTTTTCACCCAGCTTTTCGCTACTCCCTTTCCTTCTGGAAACTCAAGAGATGTTTACTCCTTACCCATATAGACCTTTCAAAACTCCCTTTTGTTTGCAATAAGGTTAATTTCATAAGTAATGATGCAATTTCAATTTTGTTAGCTTACCATAGATTTTGAAGAATGATAAGATAGAATTGTTCAATATTACTTTTTTATTTTTATTTTTTTAATTTTATTTTATTTTTGTTCAATTATAGTTATTCGCATCCTCTCCCCTCCCCTCCCCCCTTCCCCTCCAGCCCCCTCCCCCCCAGCCTCCCTCCTCCCCCTTAGTTCTGTCCATGTGTCCTTTACAATGATTCCTGAAAACCCTTCTCCCCATTGTCCCCTCCCCTCTCTCCCCTGAAATATTACATTTTTATTACATATGTGCAGAAATGAAATTTACTCACAAATGAGCACAAACTACCAAAATACAATTTTATATTCTCACAGGTTTTGAAAAGTATAAATGAAGTAATGCTCAAGAAGCAGCTAGGTAAACCAAAAACTAATGTAACAACAACAGAAAAAACAGGACTCCTAATCACTGGGAACAAATACCTACAACCGAATTGTTAGAATAATTTTGAAAGTTTTGTAATCAAACATTGCATTAAAGACATACATTTATTATTGATTTGTCTTGTAAGATTTTAACATCTGTTAGAAATTAAAAGCTGTATATCTAAAGAATTTGATATTTCTCCAAAGAATAGTAGAACACTGTATATACATAACTGCATATGCACAATTCTGGAAAATATACATTATGAGTTGTTTTTGCAGAAAATTATTTAGAAAGGAAAATAAACTCGAAGTCACAGAACTTTAATATTTAAATAAATTTAATGGTATATAATAATAATTTGCCAGTGTAAATTCTACTTGGATTCATTGAAGATATATATAGAATACCTTTTATTCACAATTAAATGAAGTCTTGGTAAATTTAGCTATTTATAACTTCATAATTAAGGTTGAGTATCCAATTATACTAACAAACACCTCACTATAATAACTGAATAAGGCAGAAATACCTATACAATAGACTTTGATCATATTTTTATATATTTATGATAAAATGCAGCTACCATAGTTATTAATAAACAGTAAGTGGTTATAAGTTGGGATGCAATTTAAATACTTCTCTAAAATATATATGTTCACTTATTATTTGGGATTTATAAAATGTTCTCTTAGATCCTTGGCTATTTACCATATTTTATCAAACAGGAATAAATTTCAAAACTTAATTCCTAAAAGACATTATACATGAATGAAAGCAGTTGTAACCTATGTTTCCTAACATTTAAATTACCTTTGAGTTCCTGAATCCCATACTTTCTCATAAAAGATTTTTACAGAAACACAGACAGACACATATGAGATGGACATTCAAAGAACAATTATACCTTTGTGTTAAAAAATATTTTGGTGACTTATTTTTTTTGCTCATTAACCATACCAAAATTTCATCTACTTAATTCCATTTTGTTTCTGATAACATATGCATGACATTTGATACATTGATCATTAAAAATCTGTAGTTATAGAGGACATTTTGGTAAAATCTAAACAAGCTACATATTCATTGACCCTTTAACCCAATAATTTCATTTTGAGGAATTTACCCTGAAAGTACCAGCTCCACAGATGTGAAGTCACGAGAGACAGGTTATTTATAAAGTATTATTTGAAATAGCAAAATATTGAAATTCACTTGTGTTTTTTAACAAGGCACTGGTAAAAAAAAAACATTTAAAAATACAGAACAGGTGATTTATGTACTAAATGGACCTAGGTATTTCTTATTTTTGCCAGCATTTATGAAATTGTGGACTCTACACATTTCTTTTTTTGTGTGTGTGACACAAAATGTATAGCACTTATTCATATATAGACAAAAAGACACAAATTCTACTAAATAGTTCAACAACAAAAAAATACAGCTGCTCTCACCTAGTTTTATAAATACTATCTTGGAATTGCCAAAATAATGACTATTTTCAGCAAGGCTAGCTAATGGATGCTAAAATTGTTGAGTGAGAATGTGTTAGGTAAAAGAATATTCCCATGTTCATATGCACAGGAGAAATCACAAGATTTCTCACATCTTAATTACAAGGGGGAACATAAAGTCATTCTAGTGGAGATGTTGCATCTTTATCAAAATTAGAAAACTTAGGATCACAATAATGGAGCAAACTAATATTTTGAGCCTATGAATGAGATGCAATAGAAAGTGCACAAGTCACGTCTTCTATATTCTTTTAAAAAATGTAACTTGAACCTTATTATGAGCTGGAAATCAGGGAAATACAGATTTGACAGATTCTACAAAAGAACTGATTTGGGCACTTCAAAAATATCAATGTGGTATAAACAATTGGGAGATTCTTCTAGAGTAAAGGATATTATAGATAAATTACAAGCAAATGTTACTGGTGATAATTGATTGAGTCCTCATTCAAACATAAAGCAAAGAATACCTTTACAGATATTTGAGTAAATTCAAATTAAGAACTTTAAAATAGATTATATTGTTGGGATGTTGTATATTGTAATGTTAAATTTATGGGTTACAACAATAATGTAGTAAGAGAAAATAAATGAGACACACTGTTAACTATAGGTGAATCTAAGCAAAGGGTATCTGGCTATACCTTGCACTATGTAAGCTGTAAAATTTTCAAAATAGAACACAGGGATTTTAGTTAAGGACTAAAGTCATCATATTCTGTAGTTAAGGACTTTTGTCATCATATTTTTATAATTTCTCAATTATTAAATCCAGTAGTTTGGCTGATCTGTTCACATATATATTGCAAATAAAGTCTGACCTGTATAAAAATAAAATACATATAAAAATAAGCAGCCAATTTACCTTAATCATAAAAGCTTATCCCAAATCTAAATCCAACAAAAGCTTACTTGGTGCCTTGGGAACTTATTAAACCTAAGGGTAGGGCATCACCAAAAACAAAAGTTAGAGAATAATCGTCCTACCTTCTGTGTCCACAATATTAAAACACATTAGAGCCTTGGCTGGTGTGGCTCAGTGGTTGAGCACTGGCCTATGAATCAAAGGGTTGCTGGTTCGATTCCCAGTCAGGGCATATGCCTGGGTTGCGGGCCAGATACCCAGTGGGGGGCACGTAAGAGGCAACCACACATTGATGTTTCTCTCTCCTTTCTCCTCTTTAAAAAATAAATAAATAAAATATATTTTTTAAAAGTTAAAAAAAAAACCCAAAACACATTAGATTTCATATGTACCCTCACTGGATTGAGCCTCAATTTTCCCTGGAGGACACCAGCTCATCATTGCACACCATGTTGTCCTTTCTTCTTACTCCCCACCCCCCGGCTCTGCCTCTGTTTCCCTACCTCCTCTGGTGATTCCTGGGACCAATTTCCTCATAAATCACCAACACTTGCTCTTTACCTCAGGCTCTGCTTCCAGGAAACCTCAAACCATGACTACCTGAGAAAATGCTGGGAATTTGTCATAATTTATGCTAGAAAGAATGCTGTTATTTTAATTTACCAGTATGGAAATTATGTTAAAAATGAAAAGCTGAAGTGGTAAGTCTACCCAATCCCAAGTCAAATCTTCCGGAGGTAAAAGTTCTTGCAGAGTGTTCCTCCTCTTTCTCCACCAGGGTGTTTCAGTCATTCTCCTTAACCGAGACTCAGTGGTCACAACTTAGTTCCTGTCAGCACCCATGGAAAGTGGCGATTAATACCCTTAAAATAACAATTTCTGTGTAAACATTAATTCCCCTTAGTAACAGTTTTATTTTATTTTGTTCAAATATATCAATCCTATATTTTCTCCAGCACCCAGGCATGTAGAATTTTTCTAACCAAGATTTTTTTTATTTATCAAAATAGACTTTTATTGGGGAAGAATAGCTGTCTTTAATTTCTTTCTTTTTTTTTAATAATTACTTTATTGCTGTTCAATTACAGTTGTCTGCATCCTCTTCCTCCCCCTCCCCTCACCTCCTCCAACCCCACCTCCCTTCCCTGCCTCCCTCGTCCCCCTTGTTTCTGTCCATGTGTCCTCTATAGTGGTTCCTGAAAACCTTTCTCCCCATTGTCCCCTCCCCCTTCCCCCCTAGCTATTGTTAGATTGTTCTTAATTTCAATGTCTCTGGTTATGGTTTTCTTTTCAAATATTTTATTTATTTATTTTTAGAGAGAGGGGAAGGGAGGGAGACAGAGAGGGAGAAAGAACAATGTATGTTGCCTCTCACATGGCCCCACCTGGGGACCTGGCCCACAACCCAGGCATGTGCCGCGACTGGGAATCGAACTGGGACCCTCTGGTTCCCAGCCCGCGCTCAATCCACTGAGCTACACCAGCTGGACTGGTTATGTTTTTCTTGCTTTTTCTTTTGTTGATTATGTTCCAGTTAAAGGTGAGATCATATGGTAATTGTCCCTCAACACCCAGCTTAATTCACTTAGCATAATGCTCTCCAGTTCCATCCATTCTGTTGCAAAGGGTATAAGCTCTTTTTCCTCTCTGCTGCATAGAATTCTATTGTGTAAATGTACCATAGTTTCTTGATCCACTCATTTGTAGATGGGCACTTAGGTTGTTTCCAGCACGTAGCTATTGTGAATTGTGCTGCTATGAACATTGGAGTGCATAGGTTCTTTTGAATTGATTTTTTCAGGGGTCTTAGGGTATAATCCCAGTAGTGGAATTGCTGGGTCAAAAGACAGTTCCGTTTTTATTTTTTCTGAGGAAATTCCATATTATTTTCCACAGTGGCTGCACCAGTCTACATTCCCACCAACAGTGCAGTAGGGTTCCCTTTTCTCCACATCCCCTCCAACAGTTATCTGTTGCTTTGTTGATGATGGCCATTCTGACTGGTGTGAGGTGGTATCTCACTGTGGTTTTAATTTGCATCTCTCTGATGGCTAATGATGTTGAGCATCTTTTCATATGACTCTGAGCCCTCTGTCTGTCCTTTTTCGAGAAGTGTCTGTTCATGTCTTTTGCCCATTTTTTAATTGG
>PVJI01033131.1:0-11558 GCA_004026765.1 Micronycteris hirsuta
AAGAAGGAGCTTATACCCTTTGCAACAGCATGGATGGAACTGGAGAGCATTATGCTAAGTGAAGTAAGCCAGGCAGTGAGGGACAAATACCATATGATCTCACCTTTAACCGGATCATAACCAACAAAAGCAGAAAGCAAGCAAAACATAACCAGAGACATTGAAATTAAGAACAGTCTAACAATAGACAGGGGAGAGGAGGGAGGGGACAATGGGGAGAAGAGTTTTCAGGAATCACTGTAGAGGACACATGGACAGAACTAAGCAGGAGGAGGGAGGCTGGGGTGGGAGGTGGGATGGTAGGGGAAGGGAGGGGGAAGGGGAGAGGATGCAAATAACTGTTATAAACAAAAAAATAATAATAAAAAGATAAAATGTGGAAAGATGTCACCAATTGTAAGATAGGAAGGTGATGATGAAGGATTTAGCTGTGAATGGAGGAAAAAAAAACCTTTTAAATGGTTTATTTCCAGCAAGGTGATGGTGGTATCATGGCCTCTGCATGTGTGTGTGTATTTTTGAGAAGCATAGAGAATGAACAAACAGGTGGGAGAAAAGGACAAGATCTGGCTAAGGCAGAGACTGAAGATATAGGTTAAAGGAAAAAAAGGATGTCTATGCAGTATCTCTACCACTTCAATACGTATGACCTCTGGTAAGAAATTTTCACAGATGCCTGCCTTCCTTGCAGGCTCTGCACCACCCCACCAAATGTGAAAGCCTGGTATGAGGGCCTTTCTGTGGATAAGGAAGGCAAAAACAGGCAAGGCTGCCTAATACTGGAAGCTGAAGGGAAGGGAAAACAAGGTAATCATGGGTATCCCAAGGCTGCTTGTGTCTGACAGAAAATGAAGGAATTATAATTGGTTCATTGTTGACAACGGCAGAAACATGAGACCCTGAGCAGGCTGTGTCAAAAGGAAAATTGCTCTATCTTATTTCTTAGGCTGAAAAAACACAGGGGTGTGGTGAAGGACAATGAGCCATACTCCTGGCCCTGTGTTCAATCACAGTGGAATCTAGTACTTCACTTGTACTGCACCCAGCAGTGAGATCCTTCCAGAAACCTATTAACAATGACAAAGGCTGAATTTGCATAACAGCTTGGAAGACAATGACAAAATATAATACATTTTTAATATCTAAAACACAAAATACCTAAAGTCTGACTAAATATTGCTTTGGTTGCTTCATCAAAAAGATTATTTATGAACCTGTGAATTTTAATATTAGTGTTGTTACTGAACTCAAGTGGCTCTCCACTTGAGGAGCTCTGTTCAAGAATATGACATGGTTGTCACAAGGTAGTTTTCTTTCAGCAAGTAAAGAAGGCAGCAGTTTACTTCCAAAGCTCTGTCTTCCCAAGGCATACTCAGTTATTTCTTATATACACTATTAAATCAATTAGATGTTTATCTCTTCTTTATAGTTGGCTATACTTATCCAGTTCAGTTTCTGTTAAGCTTATCCTGTTTATAGCTGTTCGGAACTTTAACATTTTAACACTTAAGAAGAATAACATTTAGTAAGAACTTCCCAAACCTTGTCCTATGGAATAGTGTCAAGGTACAGTTTTGTTCATTATTCCTTAATTTAACTCCATTATCAAGAATAATTAACTATATTTTTATATATTCTTCTACTACATCAATATTAAAGGTTACACAATATTTGATTATATCCACAGAATGGATATGTCAGCATAAATTTGACCAATACCCTATTTTTAAGTACTTAAGTTACTTCTTTTTTTCATATTAGAAACTCTTTACCCTCGCTGGTGTGCCTTAGTTGTTTGGGCATTATCCTGCAAAGCAAAAGGTCACGGGTTTGATTGACAGTCACGGCACATGCCTGGGTTGCATGTCTGGTACCGGTAGAGGCACATAGAAGAGGCAACCAGTTGCTGTTCCTCTCTCACATTGATGTTTCTCTTCTTTTCTTTCTTCTTCCCTTCCCGTTTTTCTAAAATCAATAAACATGTCCTTGGGTGAGGATTAAATATACATAAATAGGTCTGTCTGGAAAAAAGTCTAGCCATTGTTAATATAAAAAGAATGGATTGTACAACAATGATAACCTGGCAGCCAAGGAGAATGGACTTGACTGTGCATGTACAAACAATGATAACTTCACTCTACTAATGAGTGGATGCACTAGACACTATTGAGTGAACACGTGTGCTGTGTGGCTGTTGCATTCACAATGACTGAGTGAATAGAGCAATGAATCTGCATCAAACTTTGCATTAAGCTTGAACATTCCTCTACAGAAACTATTTGGATGATTCAGAAGACTGTAGGTTTAGACAACTGGGATTGGCAGCTTCATCATGGCAATGCACCCTCTCAGGCATCATGTCTCATGCAGAATGTTTTGGTGAAACATCAAATCATTCAGGTGACTCAGCTCCCTACCATCCAGATTTAGTGGCCTGAGATTCGGGAAAATACAACGGGGCAGCTGATGGTGAGTGGGAGAACGGTGTAAGGTCCCAAGGTGCCTACTTGGAAGGTGACTGAGATATCATTGTCCTATATATCATGTTTTTTATATCTTCTTCAATAAATGTCTCTATTTTTCATATTACATGACTGATACCTTCTGGACAGATCTTTTATACAACTCAACAAAAAACATACAATCTAGTTAATAAATCGGCAAAGAGCCTGAAAAAACACTTCATCTAAGAGTACATATAGGTGACCAATAGACATATAAAAGGATAATCAACATCACTAATCATCAGGGATTTCAAATTAAAACTACAATGTAATATTACGTCATACCTGTCAGAATGACTATCATCAATAAATCAACAAACAAGAAGTACAGGCAAGGATTTGGAGAAAAGAGAACCCTTGTGCAATTGTTGTTAGGAATGCAAATCGGGGCAGCCACTGTAGAAGGAAGTATAAAGTTACCTCAAAAAGTTAAAATGGAACTGCCTTGGCCTAGCTGTGTAGCTCAGTTGGTTAGAGGGTTGTCCCAATATGCAAAGATTTTGGGTTTTGATCCCTGGTCAGGGCACATGTAAGAGTCAACCAAAGAATGCATAAATAGGTGGAGCAACAAATCAATGTCTCTCTATCTGTCTCTCTATCTGTCTCTCTCCCTCTCCCTCCCTCCCTCCCTCCCTCTCTGTCTCTCTATCTCTAAAAATCCATTTAAAAAATTGGAAATACCTAATGACTCAGTAATTCCACTTGTGGAAATATATCTGACAAAACACAAAGCATTTATTCAAAAGAATATATGCTCCCCTATATTCATTGTACCATATTTACAGTAGCCAATATTTAGAAGCAGCCCAAGTGTCCACCAGTAGATAACTGAATTAACAAGCTGTGGTACATTTACACAATGGAATATCTTTGTCCACACAAAAGAAGAAAATCTTACCTTTTTTTGACAGAATAGATGGACCTTGAGAACATTATTCTAAGTGATATATGCCAGTCAAAAAAGGAGAAATACCATATGATTGCATTCATATGTGGAATTTTTTTTTTAGAATTTTTTATTTTTTATTTATTTTTTAGAGAGAAGGGAAGGGAGGGAGAAAGAGAGGGAGAGAAACAGCAATGTATGGTTGCCTCTCACATGGCCCTCATGGGGACCTGGCCCGCAACCCAGGCATGTGCCCTGACTGGGAATTGAACCAGGACTGCTTGGTTCCCAGCCCGTGCTCAATCCACTGCGCTACACCAGCCAGGGCCATATGTGGAATTTAATAAACAAAATAAACTAATAAAATAGAAACAGACTTGTATATAGACAACAGACTGACACCTTTCAGAGGAGAGGTGTGTTGTGCAGGTGGGTGAAAAAGCTGAAAGGATTAAGAAAAAACACTCATAGACCCAGACAACAGTATGGGTATTACCAAAGGAAAAGTGGGTAGGGGGGAGGTAGAGGAGTATATAGGGTAGATAAATGACTTTGACTTTGGGTGGTGACCATGTAATACAATATACAGATGATGTATTATAGAATTTTATACCTGAAACCTATTTAATCTTATTAACCAATATCTCTCCAATACATACAATAAAAAGTAAAAAAGAATATATTTCAAAATTTAAAAACATTCACACAAACAAGGTAAGATTCACTGTGTCTGGCATTCAATCATATATTGCCAGTCATATAAAAGTAGAACAATATAATTCATAATAAAGAGAATAATCAATTAATTTAAATTGACCCAGAAATGACACAAAGTTAGGATTAGCAGGCAAGAACTTTAACAACACTTATTACAACTATATTACTTTTGTATAAAAGATAAAAAAACATGTAAGGTATGAAAAGACCAAAATCAAATAACAACAAACTTCATAATAAGATTTTGAAAAAGCATTAATTAAAAAATATCTTAAAAGCACCCCAAAAATAAAGACATCACATACACAAGAACTTGATGATGACAGATTTCTTGTCGGAATCCATGCAAATGATGGGACATTAGGACAACATCTTTAAAGTACTGAAAGAAAAATTTCTCAACCTAGAAATCTATACTGAGCAAAAATACATTTAAAAAATTAAGGCAGTTCTCCAAGGAATGTATACAAATGACTAATAAGCACACGAAAGGCTGCTTAACATTGTTAGTCATTAATAGAATGCAAAACAAAGCAACAATGACATATTTCCCACCCACTAGGATGGCTGTAATCAAAAAGATAAAATGTGATTAGTGTTGGTTATTTGTGGAAAAAGTGGAACCTTAATACATTCTGATCAGATGTAGCCCCTTTGGAAAACAGCTTGTCAGGTCATTAAAAAGTTAAATATAGAGATACCATGTGAACAGCAATTTCACTCCTTGGAACATACTCAAGAAAATTGTAAGTGTGTGTCCATACAAAGCTTTGTACACAAATGTTCATCATAGAATTATTTACAATACCCAAAAAGTGAGGAAATGCCCCTAAGTGACCATAAGTCCAAAGCGTAAACAAAACACGGTATAGAAATACAGTTGACATTCAGCCATTTACAAAGGCATAAAGTACTGATACATACTCCCACATGGATAATTTTTTAATTTTTTACAGTTAGTATACAATTTATATTCATTGCATGCATACTGCATCAACTAACAGTGGTGACAATTCAATGCCAACAGGAACTCCCAATTTGAGATGCAGTGAAGGAAACTTTATTCAGTGCAAAACAGTTCACTTGTGTTCCATCATGGCTGTGTAAACAGCATAGTTGTGAGGTCTCCCTGGTGCCAGACCCCTCTCCAACTACACATCACTACCCCTCAATGCTCTTCTCCTTGTCTTTTCTGCCTTGTTCTGGCCTGTGCTTCTCTGCTTTCACAAGATATCTTCAGTGTTTCAGCTCAGCCAGGGAGACAAGTAAAAAGGGAATGTGCACTCTCACAGCCAGAGGAGATCTGGCTTATGTGGACAGACTTCTCTGCCCCTGGTCCCTGATAGGTCTATCCTAATGCAAATGAGGACATGAAATCCTCCCAGTTTGATTGGTTCAAAAGCCTTGTCTTGATTGGTCAGAATAGAGCAAAGGACCTGAATAGGTACTTCTCCAAAGAGCACCTACAGATAACCAGAAGACATATGAAAAGATGTTCCACGTCACTAGTCACCAGGGAAATGCAAATTAAAACCACAATGAGATATCACCACACAACTGTCAGAATGGTTATCATTAATAAATCAACAAACAAGTGCTGGCAAGGATGTGAGAAAAGGGAACTCTTTTGCATTGTTGCTGGGAATGCAGACTGGTGCAGGCTTTTATTGTCACATCCTTGACAGGCTTTTATTGTCTTTCTGGGCACATTACATTGACGGTGGTTTTCATTTACTATGCAGAGGTCCTCATCAAGTGATAGACAACAAAGGAGAGGACATCAAAGGAGGATATTTGCAAATGTAAAGGCAAAAGGCTGTACTTGGAAGGATTATCTCTGGCCTTCGAAAGCCAGATATATGATAGTGTTTGTTCTTCTAATCCAGGGTGAGGAAGTTTCAGCATAGCAAGTCTTATCTCTAGGAAAAATGCAAGTCTGATTTACCCAGAAAACCTGTGCACGCATGTGGGGCCTGCTTGCCAACCAGCGTTCCAGAGGTTTTTAGGGAACGCTGAGCTACATTTCCCATGATGAGTGGAACGGTTCCCTATAAACACCCACCTGGGAATCAGCACCAGAAGGGCCCAATTTGCTTGTGGGTAGTGGGAGAAATGACTGAAAACTGTCATAGAGTGGAGGAAGTGGCACTGTTCCCTCTTGGACCCCGCCCCCACATACAGCATCACAACGCAGCTTTGAGAGTTGCCCCACCCTGGTGAACACCTAAGGCTCGGCCCCTTACTATGTAGCAGGCACACTGAGAGAAAAAAAAAGGCCCAAATGAAAGAACATATCAGAGCTCCAGAAAAAAATACAACTAAGCGATGAAGAGATAGCCAAACTATCAGATGCAGAGTTCAAAACACTGGTAATCAGAATGCTCACAGTATTGGTCGAATATGGTCACAAATTAAGGAAAGGAAATTAAGGAAAAGAAATAAAGGAAAATTTACAGGAAACCAACAGTGATGGGAAGGAAACCAGGACTCAAATCATCAGTTTGGGCCAGAAGGAAGAAAGAAACATTCAACCAGAATAGATGAAGAAACAAGAATTCAAAAAAATGAGGAGAGGCTTAGGAACCTCCAGGACTACTTTAAACATTCCAACATCCAAATCACAGAGGTGCCAGAAAGAGAAGAGGAAGAGCAAGAAATTGAAAACTTATTTGAAAACATAATGGAGAACTTTCCCACTCTGGCAAAGGAAATAGACTTCCAGGAAGTCCAGGAAGCTCAGTGAGTCTCAAAGAAGTTGGACCCAAGGAGGAACACACCAAGGCACATCATAATTACATTAGTCAAGATTAAAGACAAGGAGAGAATCTTAAAAGCAAAAAGAGAAAAGGAGACAGTTACCTACAAAGGAGTTCCCATAAAGCTATCAGCTGATTTCTCACAGGAAATGTCGCAGGCAAGAAGAGACCGGAAAGAAGTATTCAAAATCATGGAAGGCAAGGACTTACATCCAAAATTACTCTATCCAGCAAAACTATCATTTAGAATAGAAGCACAGACAAAGTGCTTCCCAGATAAGGTCAAGTCAAAGGAGTTCATCATCATCAAGCCCTTATTATATGAAATGTTAAAGGGACTTACCTAAGAAAAAGAAGATACAAAATATGAACAGTAGAATGACAACAAACCCACAGTTATTAACAACCACACCTAAAATAAGAACAAAAACAAAAATGAACTAAGTGAACAACTAGAACAGGAACAGAATCACAGAAATGGAAATCACATGGAGGGTTATCAGCAGGGGAGTAGGGTGGGGAGAGAGGGGGAAAAGGTACAGAGCATAAGTAGCATAAATGGTAGGTAGAAAATAGACAGGGGGAGGTAAAGAATAGTGTGGGAAATGTAGAAGCCAAGGAACTTATATGTATAATCCATGGACATGAGTTAAAAGGGGGGAATGCGGGTGGGAGGGGTATGCAGGGTGGAAGGGAATAAAGAGGGGGGAAAATGGGTCAACTGTAATAGCATAATCAATAAAATATAGTTTAAAAATGTAATGAGTATGTAAATTCATATAGACAGAAATTATATTAGTATTTGCCAGGGGCAAAACCCAAGAAATAAAAATTGACTGTGATGGGAATGGGGTTTCTTTGAAGTTGATGAAATGTTTTTAAATTAGTGAAGATGGGTCCCTGGCTGGGAGCTCAGTTGGAGCATCATCCCAATGTGGCAAGGTTATGGATTTGATCCGTCGTCAGAGCACACACAAGAGTCAACAAATGAATACATAAATAAGTGAAACAACAAATCTCTCTCTCTCTCTATTAATAAAAATAAATAAAATTAGTGATGATGCTTGTACAACTCAGTGCATATAAAAAACTAAATTGTATATTTAAATTATATGGTAAACATATATCAAAAAACTATGTTAATGTTAAAAAATTTGAAGTAAGCATTTTTCAGACAAACAAAATAAGAAGCATTGTACCTCAAGGAATGTTAATGGGAGAGGGAAAATAGTATCAGAAAGAATGTGGATCTAAACAAAGGAATGGACAACACTCGAAATGGCAACTGTATATGTAAATACATAACATTTTTAATTTAAATCTCTTTAAAATGTGTTTTATTTTTTAAACAAAAATAAGGACAGTATATTTTGGGGATAAGTAAAATGCATGACAAATGTAGCATAAAGGCTTAGAAGGAAGAAGTGGAGGAGTATTAAGACTCATACCGAATATGAAGTGTTACAGAACACATAATGGAAGA
Source organism: Micronycteris hirsuta (assembly GCA_004026765.1). NCBI lineage: Eukaryota > Metazoa > Chordata > Mammalia > Chiroptera > Phyllostomidae > Micronycteris > Micronycteris hirsuta. The sequence continues at coordinate 8,347 of PVJI01033131.1, forward strand.
ACATAAGTTAAGATATATAATAAAACACTACCACTAAAATAACAAAACACATATTAATAGCTAAGATCAAGAATAAGACAAGTAGGGCCCTGGCTGGTGTAGCTCAGTGGATTGAGCGCGGGCTGCGAACCAAAGCGTCGCAGGTTTGATTCCCAGTCAGGGCACATGCCTGGGTTGCAGGCCAGATCCCCAGTGGGAGCCACATGAGAGACAACCACACACTGATGTTTCTCTCCCTCTCTTTTTACCTCCCTTCCCTTCTGTCTAAAAATAAATATAATCTTAAAAAATAATAAGCATAAAACACATCCAGATCAGAAAAGAAGTATAAACATCTTTAGTCACAGGTAATATAATGGTTTGTTTAGAAAATCTGATGGAATCAGCTAAAGAGTTACTGGAACTATGGAATTCAGTAAGGTTACAGAATATAACTTTTTCTCAATACTAACAACAAACTCAAAATATAAAATAAAAATATCCTTAAATAGCATAAAATATGAAATATTGAGAGATAAAATGGACAAAAGATGCAGTACACTGCTCGCTGAAATCTACCAAATAATATGTTTAAAAGGTATCTGAATAAATGGGGAAATATCCTCTTTATAGTTCAGACAACTTCATTTTTATGTCAATCCTCTCCAAATGTATCTATGGATCAGATGTAAATTCCCAGTCAAAATTCCAGCAGACATTTGGACAAATTGAAGCTGAATCTAAAATTTAAACAGCAATGCAAAGGCCCTAAAGTAGCTGAAACAACTTTGAACAAGAAAAATAAAGTAGGACAACTATGAACACTACCTGATTTCAAGACTTATTTTACATATCAAATAATCAAGGCAGAATGATAATTGACATAAAATGCACAAATCAATAAATGGAACTGAATAGAAAGTCTATGTACATAGATAAATTTTAACAAAAATCCAGAGATAATTCAGTACAGAGGTAATAGTCTTTATAATAAATACTGTGAGGATAATAAGATGAAATTTAATTCCTACTTCACTCCATATCACTGATTAATTAGAGGTGGATTTCATACCTAAATAAAAAAACAATGACCTATAAAAATTACATGAGAAAATCTCTGTGACATGCAGTTAGGAGAGTTTTCTTAAATACATCATCAAAAGAACAGTTTATAAACAGCAATTTGATAACCCGGGTTTCATCAACATTAGAAATATTTGCTCTTTTAGACACTGTGAAGAGAATGAAAAGACACACCGCAGATTGGAAGAAAAAAATTGTAAAATACATATTCAATACAACACTTGTATCCAGAATATATGTAAAAAAACTTGCAACGTCTAAAATAGGAATATAATTGAATAACACATTTGAACAGATATAACATGAAGAAGGTATATAATAGTGAATAAGCAAATGAAAGATGCTCAGCATTATTAGTTATTAAGGAAATATTAACTGCAATTCCAAGAAGATACCATAACATGCATACCAAAATGACTAAAACTGAAAAGACTGGTTATATCAAGCATTCATAAGAATGTAGAAAAATTCTCATACAGTGCCAGCAAGGAGGTCAAATGGTGCAACTTTTTTGGAAAAGTTTGTTTCTTTAAATGTTAAATGTCCTTCTACCACATGATAAATTCATTCCACTCTAATCTGTTCATCCAAGGGAACAGTAAGCATATGGTTATACAATAACTTGTGTCTGAAAGTTCAAAGCTGTTTCCAAAGCCCAAAATTGGAAATATCCAGAATGTCATCAAACAGGTAAACTGATAAACAAATTGGGACGTTCCAACAGTGGAATACTACTGCTCAGCAATGAAAAAACAATATAGTACAGACACACACAGTAACAAAGGTGAGTCTAAAATAATTATACTAAATAAAAAATTCAAGAATACAAGAAGAGCTTATACTGTTTGATTCTATAAAATAAAATTATAGAAAGTGCAAACTAATCAGATGTGACAGAATGCTGGTCAGTGGTTGCCAGAGGACAGGACATGGGAGTGTGGGAGCAGAATGAGGATGGGCTCACAAAGGGGCATTGGGATACTTTTGGAGACAAGAGTCTCCAGAATACAATCAAACAGTATTTTTGACTGTGTTAATGATTTCATGGGTATGAAGTAAGTAAGTATGTCAGTGTCTTGGTACTTGGCTTTGAATATATTAGCCATGACTCAACTTCATGAAATTTTTTTCCAGTTTTGCTGAGATTTATTGGGCATTCAGCACTGCTTATGTTTAAGGAGTATAGTATAATGGTTTAATATACATATATTATGAAATCATTATCACAGCAAATTTAGCTAACATCCATCAATTCATACAAATACAAAAGTAATGGTTTTTCCCTTGTAATGACAGCTCACAGGATCTATTCTCTTAACAACTTTCAAAGACACCATAGAGCAGTGCTAAGTAGTCATCTTGCTGTGCACTACATCCACAGCCCTTATCTTCCAACTAGAAGTCTGTACATTCTGCCCATCTTCATCCAGTAAAATTTAATTAACCCTTGAATGTTAATCTGAGAAAGAAACATTGCATTACCCCATGCCAATAATAGGGGTATCTTGTTTAAATATTTATTGTTTACTCAGTTTGTCTTTGTCTTATCTTTTGAGTACTACTTATTATTCCTTAATCATTGGTTCCCAGATAAGGAGATTCTATTTAGCCACTTTCATGCACCCAGAAACAACACAGCCTGAATTTTGTGGAATAGTTGTTATGCTATGTAATTTTGTTCCTTGCAGTATAGAACATTTATTACATTCATATAAGCTATTTCACTTCATACTCTGCTAAGAGTCATATATTTTGTGTTTGGCTTTAGAGAAATAAGGTTGCTAAAGTGGAAGATGAGTGTCTAGTATTAGATACTTTAGAAGTTCATGATGGGGGCATGAAGATGTAATAGATGTGTCCTTTTTATTTTCTAGGACATAAAAATAATTTGAATACTAGATGTGGTATTTTTTTTTTAAGAGCTAAGTATTTTTTTTAAGATTTTTTTTTATTTTTTTTATTTTTATTTATTTTTAGAGAGAGGGGAAGGGAGGGAGACAGAGAGGGAGAGACACAGCAATGTATGGTTGCCTCTCACATGGCCCTCACGGGGACCTGGCCTGCAACCTAGGCATGTGCCCTGACTGGGAATCGAACCGGGACCCTTTGGTTCCCAGCCCGCGCTCAATCCACTGAGCTACACCAGCCAG
>PVJI01033132.1:0-11549 GCA_004026765.1 Micronycteris hirsuta
GAACAGGTAGCATAAATGGGAGGTAGACAACAGACAGGGGGAGGTTAAGGATAGTATAGGAAGTGCAGAAGCAGAAGGACTTATGTGTATGACCTATGGACAAAACTAAAGGGTGGGGAAAGGGGGGGTTAGGGGGTGGGGGGCAAGAGGGGGGGAAAGTGGGACAACTGTAACAGCATAATCAATAAAATATAGTTAAAAAAAGAAAGGAAAAAAAAAGTCGGCAAAGAGTTCAGGCTGTCCATAGATGTCACTTTAGAGCTGATTTTCCCTTTTCTGTCCTAATAGCTTGAACAGAAAGGGCCCAGATATCTAGAAGGAGGGATATATTTCCCTCTGCCTGAGTTAAAATATAGTAGGCCACAAGGGCTTTGAATAGGTATAGCATGTCATGTACACCTTCTTCCAGATAAGCCATTCTTTACCTGAGTCCCTGTCTCCGGCATGTAGTAGTTATCATTTAATTGTGCTTCCAACTCTCTTGCCAAATCTGTCATCTCCAGAATATGACAAGGATGCCAGCCATCCAGTAATGCCAGCCTTTGGACACCGAGCCTGAAACTTCCCAGTGACAACCGCCTGACCTGGATTCTGTAAGGTCCTTCCCCTGCAGGAAGGACTCCCCTTGCGCTGCACCCGCCATTCAGGAAACCCCTGACCCTTGGGTAGGTAGGACGACATCCATGTCCAGCAGGAAGCAGTTACAAGAAGATGAGACCTTCGTCCATTGTCCTTTATAAGATCATAAAGGGGTTTAATCTAGAAGGAAGAATCATAACAGGGTGCAGCCAAGGGGGGAAGCGAACAAGGATTTGCAATAGGGTCCAGAACTCAAGGTATCCAGAAAATATTAGAAATATATATAGAGTGTCCTCACCCCACAAGTCTGAACTGAGAGGGCAACAGGACACAGAGCAGGGCCATTCAGGGCTGTTTTATATAGCAGCAGTAGCTCTGCAGCTAACCTCTAGCATATTCATTTGACATATCTATACACCTTTGACTACTATAGCAGTAGCCATGCTTTGAAAAGGGAGGTAGAAGTGACTGGGTCACAGGATATCACTAGGAAGAAAAGGACACACTGCTTTTTGGCAAGAGGGGGACCCCTGAGGTTTCAGGACTCCCTTTGCCACGTGGCCTAGGAAGCGGGAGAGACTTTGCCTGGAAGAAAAGGGGTAAAAGGACTCTTGCTGGCGAGCCATAAAAGGTGCCACATAGTTTTAGATTGACTAGAGATCGCGGTAGCAACACAGTGGATAGTGTCAGAACTAGATCTGCCTGAATCACGGGCTTCTACTTCTCCTACAGTACCCTAAACTAGGCAAAGGGGAGAACCTGTCTTTTCCTCCAGGAAAAATACTGTTTCTATATTAATAAGAGTACTGTTGGCCCGGTGAGGGCTCGGAAAAAAAAAACAAAAACAACATCAGTAAGCTGAAAGACATTCACCAAAGACTAGGGAGCGTCAGCTCCCCCACTGAAGACCACTCCTAGTGGCAATTGGTGCCCAACCTCTACACGCTACTAAGACAACTGCCCCCGACTGCCTCGCATTTTACCTGTCTGGACTTAAAGGACACTTTCTTTTGTATACCTCTCTCTGGACCCTGTAAGTCAGCCAATATTTGCATTTGAATGGGGAACCCCCCACACACACACTGGCACCAAGACCCAATTGACTGGGTTTGAGAACTCCTCCACTATATTCAGTGAAGTGTTAGCCAGGACCTGAAACCATTCTCAGAGCAGCATCCCAGCCTTGTTTTACTCCAGTATGTGGACGATTTGCTGTTGGCAGGGCCAGGACACCACGAGTGCCGGGAAGTGACGTGGACCCTGCTCCGGCTCCTGGCATCCAGAGGCTACTGGGTGTTCAAAAAGGAAGGCCTAGATTCGTCAAAAGGAAGTTCAGTACCTGGGTTTCCAAATAAGCCAGGGACAGAGGATATTGGGAACTGAAAGGAGGGCTGTGATCAATCAACAATCCAGCCCAACGACTAGAAGACAGGACACTTGGAAGGTCGCAGAGTAGCATCTCGAGATGGATACTACTGTGCCTATGGATTGCCACGAGGATAGCCCTAGAGCAGCCTTATGCCACCACTGACTGCGGTTCCACTTTGGCAACCTTTCACTGTTTCCCAGACCCGGATCCCAGCACCCTTTTCTCTCCAAGGTGCTCCCTTGTCCCAGGACCCGACCACCCGGTTTCTCCAACCCGACGCTGCCATCCTCCGGATCATCACCAGTCCACTGGGAACTTTCTTTCAGTGCAACGAGACTCTCTACCGGACCCTGCTTGCTGCGCACAGTAGAGCAACAAATAGAAGCCGCAGTGACCCGAAGGGTTACTGCCAAGATCCTTTCTCTCCAGAGACACCACTACCGGAGATTGCAGCCAACTCAGTCGGAGGTTGAATATGCAGACTATGACAGTGCTGCTAGAATAGACACCAGTGCTGTTTAGCATCAAAGGGGGGAACATTACAGGCACCCTTCGTGCTGCTGAATCACAGAAACACCTCCCGCCTGCAAAAGGGGGGGGGGCGAATGACGTACAACCTCCGGGTTTTATCTCTGAATGTTCTTGTACTCTGTAACCTTCATCCCAAGCCTCTGCGCTCTGTTCTTTGTCTCCCAAATAAGGTAGCTAACCTAACTTCCGCTCCTGACTCCTGTAATCCACTTTTGCCACGTAGTTTCCCACCCCTGCCTGTACCTATATAACAGACTACCTCTCCTTTGTTCAGGGCTGAGAATTTGGAGTTGGAATCTCTCCTCTGAGCCCGCATGTAATAAAGGGTCGTACCCCGCCACTCTCTTTGTGCTGGTGTGATTACAGGCAGAATGAGGACTCAGGCGATGTCAAAGCTGAGGGGTTAGGGTCCATCACCCCCTTTTTCTATAGCCCCCCAAAGTCCTTCCCTGAGGGCCCCTTCATGACTGTGCCTGTCTTAGGTCATCCCTCCCATCAGGAATTTTATCCATCATTGGCTAACCAGTCATCCTCCAAGGGCCAAGCAGGGTGAAGTAAAAGGGAGCAGAGGCAGTGCCCCTACCAGGAAGATAAGCTTTGTCTCCTTAGTGGCTTATGGTCCCAAGGTCCTTTACTCAGCCTTAGCCATGGGGGGTTACAGCTTCTGAAACCAGGCAGGGCAGTTCCCAACAGTTTCCATACAGTTTGATTTTCTGGCAGTTCTGGTTATTTTTCGTTTTTAAATTTGTGTTGTCCTTCTTTTGGTTCTGCGAAGAGGCAGAGTGTATCTACCTACACCTCCATCTTGGCCAGAAGTCTCCTATGTTTTCTTTTGCAAAGTGTCTATTCAGGTCTTTTGCCCACTTTAATATTGCATTTTTTTAAAGATTTTATTTATTTATTTTATAGAGAAGGGAAGGGAGGGAGGAAGAGAGGGAGAGAAACATCAATGTGTGCTTACCTCTCATAAATCCCCTACTGGGGAACCTGGCCTGCAACCCAGGCATGTGCCCTGACTAGGAATCAAACTGGTGACCCTTTGTTTTGAAGACCAGTACTCAATCAACTGAGCCACACCAGCCAGGGCTAATATTGCATTTTTGAAATAACTATTATTGAGTGGAAGGAGCTCTTTCGTATCTGGATGCCTGTGCTCTGTCACACATGTGGACTGGTTTCTCCCAGCCATGGGCTGCCTTCTGTTTTGTCGCGGTGCCTTCTAAAGAGCTGGCACTCTCAGGGCTGACCAAGTCATCTTTCAGGTTTTCCTTTCATGGCATGTGCTTTGTCTCTCCTGTAAGAAATCTTGGTATATATTCACATTTGGGTTTTGGGGGGGGGGGGTTGCCTGCTTTTCATATTTCAGCATTGCTTTTTTTTTTTACTTCTTTTTTAATTAGAAATAATGATACAGTTCCAAAGTCAAAGCAATAAAGCAAAGTATATTCAGAAAGAGCCTGCTTTCACCCGTGTCTCCCTCAATGTCAACCACTTTAGTTTTTTTTTTTAAATATTTTATTTATTTATTTTTAGAGAGGGGAAGGGAAGGAGAAAGAGAGGGAAAAAAACATCAGTGTGTGGTTGCCTCTCACATGGCCCCCACTGGGGACCCGGCCTGCAACCCAGGCATGTACCCTGACTGGGAATCGAACCGGCGACCCTTTGGTTTGCAGCCCGCGCTCAATCCACTGAGCTACACCAGCCAGGGCCCCACTTTAGTTTTTTTTATTAATCCTTCCTTTATTTCTTCATGGAGATTATATAGCTCCATACTGAAAGTAGTGAGATATATACTTGGCTTTCTTAACAATATATCAATGTATCCTGTAGAGACTACATTATAGTGATATATGGAGATTTTCCTCTTTTGTATTTTCTTTTTCTTTTTCCTTCTTCCTCTCCCTAACCTCCATCTCTTTCTCCCTTTCTCACTCCCCTCCTTCCCTGTATTTTTGGTAGCTGAAGAGTAGATAGATGGATGGACATTTGCGTTATGTGTAGTTTTTGCTGCTGCATTGAATAGCTTTGTGTCTACATGATTTGATATTTTTGCTAGACTATCTCAGGGATGAATTTCTAGAAAGAGTAGTGCTGGGTCCACGGGTCCCACATCTGTGCTGTGCTAGATATCACCAAATTCCATTTCCCTCCAGACTCGCTGTAACTTCTGGCTGCTGCCAGACTGAAAGACGGGCAGGCTATCCTGGATGTTACCCCAAATTTTGCAGCATCCTCAGAAGCCATAAAATGTACTGGCCAGATGCATGCCTTTGTAGGCACAGAATCTGGCCGTGACCCCGTTATGGCACTGAGCCGACCTGCACCCAGAGGTTGCCCTCTGCAATCAGGAGCATCCATTCCGGACTATTCAGGCCGCTTATCCCTTCACAGGGACAATGCTGGTTTCATTTGCTGCACTGGTCTGAACCCACTACCTGGGTTATGTCATTTGATCTCATAACAGCTCTCTAAGGTAGCTATTAGTATCCCCATTTTACAGATGAGTAAGCTAGGTGATGGAGGGTCAGAGAAAGTGAATATCTTGCCCAAACTCAAACAGCTACATAAGCAAGAGAGGCAATCAAACTTGTGATACACATACACACACAAATGTGTGTATACACTGCAGTACGTGTGTCCATGTGCGTATATACATGTTTACATACATCTGTATTTGAGATCTCTACACAGACACGTGTGTATACATACATAACGTGAGCATATACGGTCTGTCCAGAGAGTATCAGCCACATGATACAAAAAATAGAGACATTTATTGAAGAAGATACAAGATACAGGAAACACTGTACATAGGACAATGGCACTTCAGTCCCCTTCAGACTAGGCACATTGGAACCTCACAGTTTTCCCAGAGTCCACTGTTCAAAACACTGCAAAATCCTTTGTTGGAACGTCCATAAGCTGCCCTGTGATATATTCCTGAATCTCATCAATGGTCTGAAATCTCTTCCCTTTCAAAGGTGATTTTAGTTTGGGGACAAACCAGAAGTCATAGAGTGCCAAATCTGGGCTTTAGGGGGCCTGAGTCATCTGAGTGATTTGATGTTTCTAAAAAAAACTGTAGGAGTCATAATGCATGAGCAGACACGTTGTCATGATGAAGATGCCAATCACCAGTTGCCCTTAGCTGTGACTGTTTTTGTCTTATTGCAACTCTCAATTGACAAAGAACATTGAGGTAGTACTCCTTATTGTTTGGCCTAGAAAAGCATACTCATGATGCACAACACCTTCCCAATCAAAAAACACAGTTAACATGGGCTTAGTCTTGTCGTGATTTTGCTGCACCTTATTTGCAGGTGGAGAACCAGGAGGCTTACATTGGGATGACTGGGTCTTCATTTCTGGATATGCCCCTACACCTATGATTCATCTTGGGTTATTAGCTTCTTGAGGAAACCTGGTTCATTAGCAGTGATTTGAATCAAGTCATTAGCAACCGCAGCACGATATTCCTTCTGCTCTGGTAGCAGAAGCCATGGAACAAATTTTGCAACATGTTTCATGCCCAGATCCTGTGGCAAAATGCCAGACACAGTCATTTTTGGAGTCCCCAGATCACCTTCTACTTCTCACGCTGTCGATCACTGATCTTTGTTGATTGAAGCCTGTACACATTCAACATTCTCAGTTATTCTGCTTCTTGCAGGCCTTCTATCCAGGAGAACGTGAATCACTTTCAACAGATTGTCAACCGTGTCTGAAGCGTTTGTGTCACACTTTTATTTGCATGCTCTCATTGTATTGTCCCCCAAAGCCTTCTGAATCATCCGAATCGTTTCAGCAGAGAAATATTCAAGGGATAACACAAAATCTGCTGCAGATTCGTTGCTCTGCTCACTCAGTCATTTTGAATCCAACAGCCACACAGTACACATGCTCACTCAATGGCATCTACTGCCCCCACTGACCAGTACAGTGAAGTCATCATTGTTCACGCACGCGCATTCCAGTCCACTGACTTGGCTGCCGGGTAACATCGATTTTGTGCATACCATACTTGTTTTAATAATAAGGGCTGGACTGTTTTCAGGCAAACCTCATACATATATACATGTGTGTGTGTATAAACAAACACCTACCTACAAATAAGAGGACATTAACTTCCTCACGGCTAGGTCTTTACATGGAGCAGGACAAAATTCCTCAAAGCAGATTCACTAGCCCTAATCAGATTGGTACCTTTAAGGCTCCAGGTCGGTTCTGCCACCCTGCCCCGTGAACCTCGGTGCCAGCTTCCTCACTGCACACAGCGTGGGGCTGTGGACAGTGGTGAAGGGCCCTCTTCAGAGGTTCCTCAGGCAGCCAGGTTCCCTGGCAGGCTCCGCCCCCTCCTGCAGAGGATGGGGATGACACGCCCCCTCTGGCCATTGTGAGCACACAAAGTCACAATGGCTGCTCCACCTGAGCCAGGCCCAGCAAGAGGTGCTAGAGGAGGCCTGCACTCCTGTCCGCAGGCAGCCAGGCCGCAATGAAGACTGCTGGAGACAAGCGCTCGGCTGCTCAGAACTTGGAACCCGATGATGCTTCGATGCCATTGCTAGAACAAAGGACCCCCGGCATGTCAAGACGGAATCCGCCTCAGGGTGAGGGAGCCCCTCGGGTTTTGGGGTTGGGAGAGGCCAGCAACAGGCTGAAGGAAGGGCCCCCGGGAAGCAAGAGAGAAGACTGTGTGTCCCTTTGCTGAGCTGGGGGCTAATTCCAGCCCTCACCTCCCCCAAGTCCTGCTGTCCCCAACAAACCCGGGACCATGTGACCCAATGGGGACAAAGTGAGGTCTTCAACATCCTGTGCCCTCTCTTAAAGTGTCACAAGAAAATCATGGAACAAAGCTAATGGCCACCCTATGTCTGGTAGGACCTGCCCTCCCTCCTCTGCCCCAGAGACACCTGGACTGATGGGTGGGGTGGGGTGGGGTGGGGTGGGGTTCAGGCCACGCTGATCTCAGCTTGAGTAAGTCACCAAACCCCTTTGAATCTCTTTTCTCATCTGAAAATGGTCGAGAGGATGAAATGATATGATTGTCGTTGGTCTGGACAGTTGCTAACTCAGTGAGAGATCCCAACTTTCTGGCTGGCAGCCCTGGGCTAGGTACTTCACTTCTGAACTTCAGTTTTGTCATCTGTAAAATGGGTACAAAAACCAGTCCCTAGTGGGGCTGCTGGCAGCACAGGGTAGGCAAGAAACCTCTTCCTGTCCCAAGGAGTCTAGACCATGTGACGAAAAGCCGGGGCAGGGGTTCCTGTTTCCTGGTTGCTCCTCTGGGGAAAGGCATTGGGTGGAGAGAACACAGTGGCCCCCTCAAGTCATGAAGCTCCTTTCCTGGGAGGGTCAGGTTTCCATGCAAAGTTCCCGTGTGGTTTCCAATGAAACACACGGGGATCTACAGCCATCGCCCACACTGTCGTTCAAATTATGGGGCTCCCATCCTACCCTCTCTCAGACCCCACTCTGGGGATCCAGGATTCCAGAATCCCTTGTCCAAACAGCATTCCATCTGTAGGCAACGTGCTTCATTCCTCTAGGCCTCAGCCTTCTCTTCTGTAAAATGGGTTTCTCCCTCAAGCTGACCAAGTTATCGCTCAGTGCCTGGCACATAGTGGGCCCTCATATCTGAGAGTGCTTTTCCTTTCTCTCTCCCAAAGACCCATCACCACCGCCGCCACCTCCTCCATCAACTCCTTCTTCACCACCTCCTTCACCTCCTCCTCCTCTTCCTTCTCCACCACCTCCTCCTCCACCTCCAGGAATTCAACCACCTCCTCCAATGTACTTCCAAGGCCCCCGAATTGTTCACACAAGTAAGTGATCCTGCCTGTCTCCCCTCCTTGCCCTGACCACTCACCAAGACTCTGCCCAAACAGCACCTCCTCTGGGAAGCCCTCCTTCCCTGCCCCACAGCCACCAGTGGCCACTTTGCCTATAGCCATGAGCACTGCTCTCCAATATGAAATCTCTGGTGCAGGAGGCTGGTACACAGTAGGTGCTCAGGAGTAAAATCCTCTTCTCTATCCTGCAAAGACACTGACTCCAACCACAGGTGAGGGGGATGCAGACCCCCAGAGTGGGGCCTGGGCTTTTGGAGTGTTAAGCACACTTACCAAGAAACTCGGGAACTCTCTGAGGGCTGAGAGCTGCTGGGCTGGGCTGTAAATTTCCCATGAGCAGAATGAAGGTGGCATCCTCACTGTTGCAAAGGCCTTTAGGGCCTGTGGGTCACCCCCTTCTAGCCATAGGTAGTTCTTTCCTGATTTCTCTGCCAAACTGAGGAGTCTACACCCCCACACACCTGGCTCAGCTCTCCAATCTGGCACCCCCTCACCCTGGACCCCAGAAGAAGCCAAAGTCTGTCGTGGTCATAAGCCCTGCTCAGGACTGTGAACGGTCCACCCAGGAGAGGCCCTGAGCCCTCAGTCCAGAACACCAGAGCTCCCTGGAACTGGGTTTTCCTGACAATAAGTTCAGCCAGTAAATTCAAAGCCCATCCTTCCCTACACACCCAAGATCATAGACATGGCTGCAATGTTCAAAGGAGCTCAGCACACTGTTGTACAAATGCAAGAAGAGATGAGAAGAATAACACCAAGAAGGCTTTCGGGTTTTAGTTGGTGGTGGTGGGGTATTTCATTTTTGTTTTTTGTGCCAGTTAATATTTTTTTATTTGACAAAGCTTACCATGTACTTTAAGCATATTAAATAGGCCTAATTAGTTCCAAAACTTCTCTTTTATAAAAGAGGGAGGACAAATACTTGAGGTCTTCCAGGGTCCCACTGGAATAACCTAAAGTCATTTCCTAATTAAAAAGTATCTTAAAATTTGAGTTTTGGAGGGCTTAACCAAAACTCAACAAACTTAACCGAAGTATAATAACGAACTTTTTGTAAAACAAGACATTTTTATACTAATAACTTTAAAAGATAGTAATTAAACTTAAAACCGGTTTTCACATCAAATAATTTGTCCAGACCACAGGATCTTGTGTAATTTGTTTACTTTCTTTAGGTCAATAAAATATTTTACCCTAATTATGCCACTGAGAGGCAGAAAACACATGTAATACTCAGACACACACTTATCACATACAGATCACATACATAAAGACTATATATGGAAAGCATAATATTCTCTCATTTGCTCGTTTTTTTTGCTTTTTTCTTCTACACAATCCTTCAACTTACATAGAGCCTCTGCAAATTTTCCTATTCCCTTTTAGTTTGCCATTTTAATGCACTCAGGAATTAGAACAATTTACTTTTAATTCTATTTCCTTCCAAATATATTGCCACAATTTATACCTTTTATTACCAAAGCCATATATTTTTTCAACTTAAACATAAGTAATTAGCATTCTTTAGATTGACCAATTCATGAATGCTTCATAAGTCTTACCCCGTTTGCTAGACCTTAGCCAAACAATTCTAATCAGTTTAAAGTGCAATCTAAGCTGCTCCTTTCCAAAACAGAAACAAAGGCAAAATTTCAAGAAAGGACTAGGTTTAAAATCTTATTTCCTTATTTTTCTTTCCACTTAATGTCACCCTCTAACTGCCATACTTTTGCTTCAACTGCTTCTTCCTTTTCCTCCATGCGGGCCCTCTGCAAAGGCCCAGGGGAGAGAGTTGGGGACATCCCTCTAATACTGGTGCAGCACCCTAGGATTACCCATACCATTCCCTTGTTTTTGTTTTTATTGCAACTGCTTTACCAAGGGCGTCAGAGCTTTTAAACTGCCGGGTTAGAAACCAGCTCTGGCCGAGTTAAACAAAAACCCCAAAGGGGATGTATGGGCAGGATGTCCTGGGGAACACACTGAAGTTCGAGTTCACACCCAGAGCTGCTCCCCAACTCCCCGGGTCCCTTGGCCACGGAAGGCAAGGTGTCTTGACTGAGGCAGACCCCTGGGCCCTGACGGCTAGTGGTTGGTAGGGGAGGGGCTGCAGGGGGAGGTGGGGGCCCATGTGGACAGCCTGAACTGCTCAGGGGAGCCCAGGGCCCCTGCAGAGGGGCGCAGGCCATGCCAGGGGCAGCCCAGCTGTGGACACTGGGAGGGGGAGGAGCAGGCGTGAGGTCTGAGCTTTCCCCTCCTGGCTCCCCAAGCTGCGTTTAGCGGATGGCCTAGGATGGCGTCTGTCATGCCGATGCAGTACCCTTGTCCCTACTGCGGGAACTACATCCTCACAGTGACCACCCCGGTCCCGGGGATCCTCACCTGGATGCTGTGTACAGGCCTCTTTGTGTTTGGGTGAGTGGGGGTCCTGACCATCGGTCGGGGAGGGCCTCCAGAGTGGGGAAGATGTCAGGCAGAGGGGGCAGGGCAGGACCAAGGATGGGGGTGTACAGCCTTGACTTGGCCCCGGGACAAGCCCAGCGCCCCCCGGCCTGGACCCCAGCCCACGGCCCACTGCTCCCGAGGCTGCAGGTGCTTCCTGGGTTGCTGTCTCCTCCCTTTCTGCGTGGAGAGCTTCATGGATGTGAGGCACACATGCCCTGTGTGCCGGCACGAACTCTTCCGCTACCGTCGCCTGTGAACCTCCGCGAAATAAATGTGTATTAAGAGACCTTTACCCTCCCGTGTCTGTCCTGCTGGAGTTCGCCCACCACAAGCCCTGTCCGGGGGGTGTAAAGGGACTGACTGACACAGCGGCCACCTGTCCTTCTCCTGCCCTCCTGTCCCCATACAAGTTCGGGGTGGCACTCAGACCCGTGCCTGCTCAGAGTAGGTGCTCAGTTAGCCCCAGGTGAGTGAATTATGCCTAGCCCTTTCTTCTCAGGGCCATGCTCTTCTGACCCCTTAAAAAGCACAATCCATTGGTCAGCTCAAGCTTCTACATCCCCTTGTCAGTGTCTCTCAACTCCAGCCGGGGGTGTCTGCACTTCCCATCATCTCTTGCTACATCCTCCCCTGCCACTGGCTCTGGGACCCACACCCAGGCCCACACCTGGCCCCTGCTCTGCCTGCTTGGACCAGTGACTTCCTGTTGCTAAACCCAACATCCACCGGACACTTTCCCCCTTGCCTGCCTGCCCTCTCTGCAGCCCCTGACCCTC
>PVJI01033134.1:0-11552 GCA_004026765.1 Micronycteris hirsuta
AACCGGGACCCTCTGGTTCCCAGCCTGCGCTCAATCCACTGAGCTACAGCAGCCAGGCAGACTTTATAGATTTTTTAAAATTATGAAAATATGGCCTGGCTGGTGTAGCTCAGTGGACTGAGCATGGGCTGCGAACCAAAGTGTCGTTGGTTTGATTCCCAGTCAGGGCACATGCCTGGGATGCGGGCCAGGTCCCCAGTGGGGGCATGTGAGAGGCAACTGCACATTGATGTTTCTCTCCCTCTCTTTCTCCTTCCCTTCCCCCATCTTTGAAAATAAATAAATAAAATATTTTAAAAAATTATGAAAATATGGTATGATTCCTTACATAATCAAAGGATGTCATCTAAAATTAATGTAAAATAGTAAGTTTTGCAATGACTAATGTATTGGAAAATCTCCTTACAGAGATGTAATGCCCTGCCTCGAAGGAAAACAAACACACAAAAAATCTAACTTCAGTTGCTTTTATTCTAGTAGAATAAAGATATACTGCATTAGTATAAGCACACAACTGTGTCTTTTAATTCAACTATAATATTGGGTGCTATTTTATCAACCTAGTGTCTAACAGAGGTCAGAGTCTGCATCTTGTAGGTGAAGGTTACATATAAGATAAGGTGGGATAAGTGGATGTAGGGGAAGAAGCCTGAGAGGAATGAGAGCTGCTGATGGAGAACTTCAACTGGAAACTTCACAGCCTATTTGGATACATCGTTTAAATTACCTATTCTATGGATATCTTAGACCTCGCCTCACAATATCTCACAGTTGCTTTATCCCTACTCTACTATTTACTTGTGGGGATGTGAGGCAAATCACTTAACCTGACTTAACCTCAATTTTCACATCAGTTAGTTGGGATAAGAATGGTCTCAGTTTCAGGAAGCTGTGGTAGGAGGTAATATCTAACACACAATACAGAAAATGTGCTTAAAATGACACTGGTACATAATAAATGTGTCTCTCTTTTCACCTAACACATTCAACAGAGTAAATGCTTATGTGCATTTATTACATACATATACATCAAGTGGCTTTTAGGTACTCAAACTTACAATGCCAGTGATTATTAATTCTGTTAATGCATATCACTTAAACAAATCACTTACAAGTCATATTCACATCTTTGTAAAGTTAGTGGCTAGAAATGAACCAATGAAGGAAATAGTTATGCCTGGTGGGCAGAGTCGGGGAGGAAGATGTTAGATTTTCTTCTGGATTTCAGATAAAAGAAAACACTAATTATAGGATTGTAAAAAAAGGAAACATTGTATAGGCATTATCTTTAAAGAATTTAATGTGTGAACAGTAAATGCAGTGTCCATCTTTGATGCACTGGCAGATGGTTTCAATAAGCACTAAGAAAACGAAATTGAAAGCAGCCTGAAAATAATGCAGGAACTTGAAGCCACAAATGCCTGTTAACTACTCTGCACATCTTCAATGCTGATTGTGTCACTTGGTTTGGCACTCTTTGAATGCAAGGCATTGAAATTGTTTCCTGCCAAGCAATTTAATTATATAGGGATACTGTGTTTTCTGTCCCAATGAAAAGCAAAGAGTTGGTGGCACTTTTGTATCCTTGTGAAGTACTCCCTTTCTTACTTAAATACCTAAAATTAAATCCTGTCTTTCTCTACTCAAAAAAAAAAAAAAAAATCCAAACAGTATCTTAGGTCAACACCTTTGTTTCCTTTTCTCCCTGCCCACCTGCCCACCTGCCTGGCCTATTTTCTTGTTATTGACTACTCGTTATTCAGTTAAGGAGGATTGTTAGCAGCGCAGCCCAGAAATGCGTGATTCTATTTAAAACAAAAGCCTACTGTTGAATTCAATGTCAGAGCTGAGGTTTATAGCATTGAAGAATTGCCTTGATAAATGGCCCTGACATTACAGTTTCCACGACTCCACCTTCAATGTCATCACAGCACAGCGTAAGTGCTAAAGTATGGCCATCGCTGCCTCCCCAAAACATATTAACTTGATGCTTATTCTATCTCTGGATCCCATAGGCACAATAAATGGAGAAAATAACACATTTACAAACTGATAAAACCCAGCAAAGCTAATAAAATCAGACACTTTATAGCTCCGTTAATCGCGTCCTTTGAAGGGCATCAAATAACACATCATGTACTGCTGAGGGGGAAATCAAATTAGGTGCAGCCGTGCCCCTTCAGAACTCACACATCTGAATAGACAGGAGCTGTTGTAGCTAATCGACTTGTCTTGTAGCCGCTTTATCATGAATACAATGGTTGTGTTAACTGGGCATTATGCAGGTTTGATATGAAAAGGAAGAAAAGTATTACTCAAACTGTTGCTCAGTTTGCATTTTGAATCTTTGTATTTTTTCATTTTGTTTTGATTTTATTTTTAATAAATGTGAGTTTCATAATGTGGTGTGCATTCCTGCCAGTGGTGTTCAAAAATCATTAGTCTATAAGAAATTGACCAAGACTTGGTTTTCAGATAGTTTTCCTTCCATTTGCCTCTCTTCTTTCTCCAATTCCAAATGATCAGTATATATATATATATATATATATATATATATATATATATATATATAAAATTGGATTAGGAAAACGTACAGGAATGTTTGTAGCAAATAGAGCCAAGTATCCTTCCCCAGAATGTTTAGCACTGACTTAAACAAATGTCTATGAAGAGAAAACATCTGTATTATTTCTTCTCCAAATTCTTGAATTCAGAGTTAATATTCTTTTCAAGTTATAGGCAACTTCCCTCTTTCAAAGTTTAAAATTGCATGGAAAACGTAAAAATGCCTATTTACACATAAAGCAATTAAGAACTCACAAGAGTAAAAGTTACTACTGGGAAGAGGTCATTAGAGTATAGAATGATCATGTAGTAAAGATCTTGGAGACATTAAATCAATGTTCTAAGGCAGAGGACAGCAATCCATGGCTTCTGAACCAAATCTGTGCCATCTGCTTTTCTAAATAAAGTTTTATTGGATACAGTCACAATAATCTTTTTAACATGTCTTGGGCTGCTTATAACGGAGACCATGTGGCTCACAAAATTAAAAAAAAAAAAAGATGGACTCCTACAGGGCATGGCAGGTAGACCTTACTGAGGGAAAAAGGATGAAAGAAGATGGAGAATAAGATTCCTAGTGAGAATAAGGCCTATATATTTAAGTGAAATCAAATAAAATCTTTGTAATAAAA
This sequence comes from Micronycteris hirsuta, assembly GCA_004026765.1. Lineage (NCBI taxonomy): Eukaryota > Metazoa > Chordata > Mammalia > Chiroptera > Phyllostomidae > Micronycteris > Micronycteris hirsuta. Next base: position 3,198 of record PVJI01033134.1, read on the forward strand.
GTCCCGGCACCAGTGAGTCCATACTAATATAAGTAAATGACTTAATAAATAAAGGGAATTGAGAGAACAGGTAATCTGCCCTCTTGCAGATGAATTCCAACTGGTTTATTTAGCTACTCTGCCCGAGAGGGGTGGGACATCTGTTTCCCACTCTTCAAATGTGAGCTGTGGAGGGTCCAAAGCTCACAGTGTGGGAAGGAAAGGGGAAAGTAACCTTATAGTGATAAATCTAAGCAGGTGGTATGAAGGTCAATGACAACAGTGCCAAGTCATGTTGATAGCATGTATCCTTAATATGATGTAAGTGACACTTTGCCTCTATGATCTTCCTCTGGAAAACACATAATGCTAGTCTAATCATGAGAAAAACACCTGACAAATTCGAACTGTGGGACTTTCTACAGAATACTTGACCAATGTGCCTCAAAAAGATCAAGGACATTAAAAACAAGGAAAGCCTAAGAAACTCTCACAGTCGTGTGGAGCCTAAGGAGAAATGACCACTTCATGTAATGTGGTATCCTTGATGGATCCTGCAACAGAAAAACGATGTGCCGTGAATTTAGGAAATCTGAGTAAAATCTGGACTTAGTAATAAGTGTGTCAGTATTGGTTCATTAATTGTAACACATATTCCATACCAAAGTAAGATGCTAATCAGAGGGGAACCTGACATAGAACTCTGTAGTATCTTTGTAATTTTTCTGGAAATCTAAAAACTAAAAAGTTTATTTTTAATCTGGGAACTATATTATGTTATTATTCAATATTTCTGTCACAATTTTTTTCTGTAATTTTAAACCCGCTAAAAACTTAAACCTCTCATACATAAACAAGATTATTTAAAAAGCACTTATCAAGGAATACCACAAAATCTCAATAGGTGAATAACATGAAGCTCCTTCACAAAAATTCTTAACAATTGTAAACACTGTAAACAAAAATTAATTGTATACAGAGTACAGTAACCCTGTGCTGCAGAATAAATTTTAGTTTTGTAGTGCTATTCCAGTGTGTTCACCATACCAAGTGAGAAGTAAACAGACTTCAAAGACTTCATCAATGCCTTACAATTATTTCCTAAGCACCAATCTCTCTTAATGTCTTTTATCTTACTAAAAGATAGAAGGGGAAGGAACTGAGTATCTCCATTCCTTTGTTTCCCTTTCCCTTCTCTTCTCTGCACTGCCGTTTAGCATATGACCCCTCAAGGGTCTAGTTAGGGGAGAAAGCTCCAGTTGGTATAATTTCCTCTTTAGTAAGCCAATAGATCATTGGAACCATTGGAAATGCATATGCCAAGACCATAAAATTTATTTATTAATGTACACCATCTGTTATTCTGAGGTGTCAAAAAGAATATGAAAGGAAGTTGGCTTGTTTTGTACACTTGTATACTGATTTTAAATTTACAAAATATATTTATGTTTATATTTCTGGCAACTTATTCATCAGAAGTGCACAGCCAGTGTATATTAGTCTTCAAATTGTGCATCCATCTTTTTTTTTCTAGCTATGTGACATTTTAAAAATTACTTGAATATTTATTTCAGTTTTCTTACCATCAAAATGGGTACAAAGATGTAAATGATATCACTAATGATATCATTATATCATTATTATATTTTGCAAGTATACTTTTTGATGCCTAGTAAATAGCCAATAGATAGCTGCAACTAATGATAATATTATGCCTATTATCTTGATTCCTTGGATAGCCAATTGTGACTCATAACATTAAACGATTGGTCAGTTATCATACAACTAGCAAATGGCAGTATTAATTTTGAGCCATCGCCTTTGGAATATCTTTACACACTTATACAAGAAATTTTTATTTATGACCTATTATCAGACACTATTGTAGCTTCTGAAACTTAGATTCAAGAATGAAGAGGGGCCCGGCTGGTGTAGCTCAGTGGATTGAGCGCGGGCTGGGAACCAGAGGGTCCCGGTTCGATTCCCAGTCGGGGCACGTGCCTGGGTTGCGGGCCAGGTCCCCAGTGGGGGCCATGTGAGAGGCAACCATACATTGCTCTTTCTCCTTCCCTTCTCCTCTCTCTGAAAATAAATAAATAAAATCTTTAAAAAAAAATTTAAAAAAAAGAATGAAGAGGGGACAATAAAAGGGAATAATAAAATATATAGAAAATATAGGGTAGTTTAGAAAGTTTTATGTGTAAGGAGGGTGACAGGTAATATGGGAGGCAACGAGGAAGTGATCTGGCATCAGAGTTCCTAGTACACTGAGCTGGCTCAACAAGAATAAGGACACACAAGACCAATATAAAGAATACAGAATTTTTTTATTATTAAAGGCCTCACATCTCTCACATGTATTTCTTAGTGTCTAAAACAGTTTCTTACCTCCTACTATAGACAGAAAGCACTATTCATATACTTTAAAATTTCAGAGACGAAGTCACAGGAAATAAGATGGACATTCGAATGTATCTCTTTGGTAAATACAGACATAGTTGTATTTATTTTTTTCTAGAAATGTAATATCATTTGATTAGTTTTGTTTATTGCTCTGAAACATTATTCTGCCAAATCTTGTCTAGTTGCTTGATGGTAACATAAATGTCTAAATTATTAAAAAATAAGAGTCGAATATTATAATTTCCATGGTAGTTGACCATTGAAAGACAAAAAAGAGGAGAAAAATGGACAAGCAGTTCCTGAAATGTGTTTAAAAGCATGCTGTATGTGGAAAGAGCCATATGAGTTAATTTGCAGAAGCTGGTTCCTGCTGGTTCAGCAGCTCTGGAAAGCTATCAGGTCTAGACCTAGGTACAAAAAAATAAACATTTGTGATCACTCAACCACCATGGGTTATGTTACTAAAGATTTTGCCACTGCTAGCTTACCATTAACCACAAATCAGGAATATCATGGTTTTTAGCCTTTGCGTAATTAGTCCAAGCAAAAGAATGTTGTCCAGAAAAGGAAATAATTGTTTTGCAGCCATTGATACACTAATATTACAAACTTATACCAATCTCCTTTCCCTGGAAGCATCATCCTTAATTCCTCACCACACAGTACAAGAAAAAATGAGTTCTAGGATGTAGAAAAATATAAATTCTTCAAAAAAAGATTATTGCAATGATTACATTTCCCTCAAATAAACAGAATTTTAACCACTCTACTATAAGGTCCATTATTTTCACTGAAGTCAACTGAGAATCATGGAACAAAGTATCCATAAAATCCAAAGGATTACTAATACTAATATCTTTCTCACATGTTCTGCTAAGATGAATTAGGTTTATTTTTACACAAACATGTAATGGCTCTTCTCCCAAAGAACTAAGGTTCATTGTCATATCATTTCTCTTAGCAACTCAGTGGACATTACTTGAGCTTAAAATCAAGTCCATTAATCAGAATCTTCAGCTGGTTAAATAGAGTGGAAGTTTTCTGTTTGCCAGAACACCTGTGCTCCTAAATGGCCTTCCTGCTTAATTGTTTCCAGGTGCAGCACATGGCTCAGAATTGTGAATTTCTGCTGCCAGAGGACACACTTTGGAAGTTGGAGTTAACTAGTAAGAGAATTAACCCTCAGTTAGAATAGATACTCTTGCTGCTGATCATTAAAATGGAAATTTGCAGAATATTATTTGAGGTTTAATTAAGAAACAGTCTTTTCTTGTTTAGCTGACAGACCCTACCCTTACAAACCTCAGAGATAGGTTTATATGTGGTGGTGACAATTTTGTGAAGTACACTGTGTAAGTACACTCCCATGAGCACCCTCTGTGTTTCAGGTACTTGAAAATATAGCAGTGAGCAAAACAGAGATCCTTCATGGGGGTTACATTCTACTGGGAAACATTTCTTTCTTTTTTTACTCCCTCCTTTCTTCCCTCCCCCCCTTCTTTCCTACTTTTCTCCTTTTCTTCCTTCCTCCTCCTCCCTCCCTGCCCCCTTCTTTTTGGTATGTCCTCAAGTAGGGCAAGTATCTCTTTTCTCTTTTCAAGTCTAGTGTCTATAAAATAATCACAACTTGCTTTGTGCCAGCTTTGGAGCTTGGAAATCAGTGTCTAGTCAGTTTTGTCTTATTCTGCAATTTAACTTATTTTAGGGTAGCAGAGGCTAAGAAATCCTACTTTGAAACCTGAAAACCTCATCCCTCTCATATTATCTTTATCTTACTGGTCTTACCAGAAATAACACTCTTACTCTGTTTTTTTAAATATATTATTTATTTATTTTTAGAGAGAGGGGAGGGGAAGGAGAGAGAGAGAGAAACAGCAATGTGTGGTTGTGTCTTATGTGTCCCCTACTGGGGACCTGGCCCACAACCCAGGCATGTGCCCTGACTGGGAATCGAACCAGCGACCCTTTGGTTCGCAGGCCCGCGCTCAATCCATTGAGCTACACCAGCCAGGGCATCTTACTCTGTTTTAATAGCCATCTTATATTTACTTCCTAACTGATTAGGGCACCAGAAGGAGAATGGATCATTATTAACTACCCTTGCTCTTTTCCATTACACTTCATTTTCCCCCCTGGTAAATATTAGCCAAATTATATTTATATTTTAGAGAGCCATGACTTATACCCTACTCCAGTGAAAAGTATGTGATTCCTGCCTCAAAGTAGCAGATCACCAATAGAACCTTTAGAGACATTTTGAGTTGTCTCTTTTCTTTCAGTTTTGCCTGCCAGGCGTTATTGCTAGATATATTCTCTGAAGGTAGGTAAAACAAAGAATGGGAAGTATCACAGATGTAGGCAGTCATGGAGTCCACGTGATTAGCATTCAGGAGCAGGATTGCTGATAAAAGATTCTGGTTCTTTGCTCATCTGTTTTTATTTCTGTTGTTTATAGGTATAAAATCATCAGAAACCTGGAAGTAAATCTCATTTCTGAGTAAGGCATAGGCATCATAGGAGTACTTCCCTGACGGTTCAATATATTCATTTATGCCATTACTGTTTTTTCCTTCTAGCTTGTTCTGTGTGAATTAGGATATGAAAAAGGGTGACGGTGCAGGTAAAATGCACCCCATAAGGCTAAAATGGAGAACTAACTGCATTAGTATGAACCTATGATTGTCTCAATAACTCTTTTAAATACTTTAAAAAGTTATTCTTGTTATTGTTATTTTAAGTGACATGTCAGAGCCACTGTTCATGAATTCAAAATGGCATGGAGATGTTTCTCAGGCATATTAGTTTCTGTTACTTTTAGTGTATTTTTCTTCCTAGTGCATCTTACTTGTTTTGAGTGTTCACTGTATTTTCAAATATGAGATATGTTTATATTTCAATTAAACTGATTATTCCTTAGAGACTTCTCTAAGTCATTATGTCTCTTTCTCTGCTTCTTTTTGTGTCGTGGTCCAATTTGTGTTTCATAGGACACAAGTGTCTTGTGGGATATTAACTGATATTATGTCAAAAGGGAACTAATGCTTTACCAGAAGTGATGTCTCTAGCTGGGTTTTAATAGGTATCTGATACTTATTTCCCAACTGACTAGGCCATTGGAAAGACAACAGGTGGAACAGACAGTATTGGCTGTATATTCAATATCCATCCTTCCTACTATGTGAAAAGAATTCTGGATTTTTCCCAAGGTTTGCTGTCATCTACCACCTGTGTCAAACACATGGCTTACCCAAGACTGGCTTAATTGAATTTGTGTAGTCCCATTCTCCTTGCTTAGTCATCACTGTGTCATAAAATCCTGGCAGTGATGAATGTGGAAAAATGTACTCTTGCTTCTAAGACACAGAGGAAAAGATGGTCTCTTTCTCTCTTTGAACTTTGTCATAGCGAAGGATCATTTTGCAATTGTTGTGACTCTTTCAAACAAGTATAAAAATTTTGTGTTAATAAAGGTGACTCTTTCAAAGACTTCTGGATACAAAGGGGAACAAATGAATGGGATGTAAGTTTAAGAAAAAGTGAAGATGGAAGAAAGACTGTGGGTGCTGATGGGAAAGGTCCAGGAAAGAGGACAATCAATGTCACAGAAGAGAGTTTGGAGGATTGCTGAGGTGATACCCTTGAGCAGGTAAAAAAGGCTAAGAGCTGGGAGACAAATGGAGAGATGGATTTAGATGGAGCACAGATACCTGTGAATGTTGTCAGGCAGCAGGGGAGAGTCTGTGGGTGTGGGTGAAGGTAGACAAGAGCATAGAGTGGTGGGGTCTTGAAAGCTTTCTTCTTATGGTTTCAGTTTTGAAGTATCCGTATATCTTCATAATTTGTTCAAGGTTACAACAATAAAGGGAACAAACAGATTCAAATTCAGTGGTCTATTCATATGTTTTTCCTATAAAACCTGATAGATTCTGAAAGTAGGCAGTTATTCTAGACAGTGTTACAAACGCAAGGTCCCAAAAACTCTCCTTGTTTTGGGGGATCCATATGTGAACAAATCTAGGCATTTGGTAATAACTGATCTGAAAGGTTTATAAAAATTTTCTTCTTCAGTATCCCAGAAACACTTGCAGATATGGGTAGTTTAATTCTGGACAATGAAGTTCAAGTGTGTTACAGATGTCTCTGAAAAAGTGTTTCTTTCCCAGTTAACTAATATGATTAGCACTACCCCTGTCTCACATTCTTACCATATATCTGCATTGAAAATCCATGATGTGAGAGGGAAAGGGAAATAAGTCAGTCAGAGAAAGACAAGTACTATATGATTTCACTCATATGTGGAATCTAATGAACAAACAAATAACAAGCAAAATAGAGACAGACTCATAGAGAGCAGGATGACAGCTAAGGGCTGGGCCGAGGTCAGGGGTAGAGGTATTGAACCAAAAAGAAAAGGGACTCATGGACATGGACAACAGTATGGTGATTGCATGGTGGAGAGAAGAAGTATAAGGGGATTAAATGGCAATGGAAAAATATAATAAAAAATGTTTAAGAGAAAGAAAAACTTGTACTTCAAGGTTGGTGATTTAGAAAGGAAGAGAGAGCCTAGATCCCTAATGGCCTGGTAGGCCAGCTGAACTTCTTGTAGACAAATAAATGGCAATATGGTTGTTATTGTTTTATAGGTACTTGTTGCCTAAGGTAGTTCTAAATAAATTTCATCATTCTTTAACTTTCTGGAAAAAATAAAAGAACCTGAATTTCAGTTACAATAGGACTTTCAAAATACAGATATTTATTATGAAACCACTGATGCCATGATTCTGCAGTGTTCTAAGTTATGCAAAATTAGTTTTAAATTTTTAATCAAGACAGAAAATAAATTCTACCACTAAATATTTAAGTAATGCTTACCCCTGGTTATTTAAATCTTATTCCTTTCATGTACTGCTGACATAGTTTATTTTAAAGTTCTTTAACAAAATTACTTTATATTTGATGTATTAGGAAAAATGAGACATCAAATTAAAAGTAAAAAAATTGAAAATTAAGAAATGTCTACATGAAACTCATTTTAATGGAAAATTTTCCTCAAATTTACATGTCAGGTCAATTGGCATGTCAGGGAAGAGTATTTCCAAACATATTTTAATACATTATATGGTATGAAATTGAAAAATAATTTAAAAAATGGTGCTAGCAGGATGAAAAGAAAAAAAACCCTGTGAGTTTCCTAATTGTGTTGGTCCACTGAATTATTCAGTTCAGAAGCTACTTTACTTACGATTTTTTGTTATGAGAGATGGTAAATGGCCAAATTGGTTCATGTACGTCAAGTTTGTTTGTTTGGTGGGTTAGTTAGTTTTAGTTTATTTTCTGTTTTGTTTGTTTACTATTGAACTGCACTAAGCCTTCAATATGCTAAGGCACATACCGAATTCCCTAAGGAGAGAATAGAGTAGGCAGTGTCTTTTCTGTAAGTGAGTTTTATCATGGAAGCTGTTATCCTAGGTGTTCTCCCCACAGATGCTCCCTAAAACACACAAGACAGATTCCAGCATTTGCAGAATTAACATTCTAGTCCCAAAATACAAGAAAGAAAAAAAGTGCAAAATTCCCAAATACAGGTTTAAAAGTGGTCTTCCACTGATAACTCTGTAGCTTTAGCCAAGTGACCTGACTTTTCTGAAGCCCTGTTTCTTTGTCTGAAAATTGGAAGAAATTAATAGTATACAGATACTACATAAGAGTACTGCTGGGAAAATTCGAATGTTGAAATTTATTGAGTATCTGGAACATACTGAGTGTTTAATATTGTATGCGGGGAGCTTTTATCGCAAGCTAACAGGTGGAGCGGGCCATTTTTGCTAATGTTTTGTGTAAATGGCAACATTCAGTAAAATTAGGATAACTTTAGTTTTACATATTTTTTTCAATGAAACTTTTTGTGATTTACTATAAAATGTATACTGAATTATTTTTCTTAAATTTTAAACAGACAAATACTGGAAA
>PVJI01033135.1:0-11546 GCA_004026765.1 Micronycteris hirsuta
AAGGTTGTGGAGAAAAGGGAACCCCAGTGGGCTCTTGGTGTGATTGCAGACTGGTGCAACCACTATGGAAAACAATAGGAATTTCCTCAAAACACTAAAAATGGCACTGCCTTTTGACCAGCAATTTCACTGCTAGGATTATATCCTAAGAACCCTGACACACCAATCCAAAAGAACCTATGTGCCCCAATGTTCATAGCAGCACAATTTACAATAGCCAAGTGCTGGAAGCAACCTAAGTGCCCATCGGTAAATGAATGGATTAAAAACAAACAAACAAACTACAGTACAATCATACAACGGAATTTTATGCAGCAGAAAGAAAGAAGGATCTCCTACCCTTTGCGACAGCATGGATGGAACTGGAAAGCATTATGCTAAGTGAAATAAGCCAGACTGTCACAGACAAATACCACATGATCTCACCTTTAACCAGAACCTAATCAACAAAACAAGCAAGTAAGGACATTGGAATTGAGAACAGGCTGACCATGACCAGAGGGGAGAAGTTTGGGGATTACAGGGGAAAACGGTGAAGGGCTTTCAGGAACAATTATGATGGACTCACGGACAATAACAAGCGGGGGGCGGTCTGCTGGAAACAGTGGAGGGAGGTGGGAAGGGCTGGGGAGAAAAGGCAGAAAACTGTACTTAAACAACTAAAGAAAAGTTTAAAACAAAGAAAAATAAAGCAAACCATGGTATAATTTAAAAAAAAAAAAGAAAGAAAGAAAAGAAACGTTAATGAGCAGTTGCAAAGTACAACTCATTCTCCACCCCAGGGGTCCTTGCCTTGTTTTCAATGAGACAGAGTGTCAGCAAAGTTAACTTCATCCATTTGAGTTAAGTGGGAAACTTGGTGTGAATGCCATTATTCTGACACAGACATGTGCTGCCTTAACTTCCATATGGAAAATGGATGATTGATGTTAGACTTATTTGTATCTCTCCGTATCAAGCTTTTCTCGACACAACACTATTCCACTAAAAAAGTAAAGACATAAAAGAAGTCACAGTTTCCAGGCAAAGGTGGTTTCATGGCCTGGCCACACAAGTTTTCTCAAAGCTTTGTATGCAGTTAGGTATTCAAAGACCAATTTCTGGTTTGTTTAGCTTCCATAGCGTGAAGGCAGTACAGTAGTCAATGGAAAAAAGAACCTAGCACTTAATTTTGTAGGCAGCTATGTTATACAGGGCACATTTAGGAAAATGGTGCAATCCACCCTCTCGAGAAATTGCCTTAATGCTGTATCAGAAGTCAAATCAGACAAAACATCATAGTTTGTACAAACGTTTATTAAGAAAATGTTAACCATCTAGCTATTGAACATTTAAATTCTATCATCTCCATTAATTTAGCACTAATGAAGCAACCGTGAACCATCCAACTCCTCTGGTTTCTCCAAACCAACATTTTCCTTTTGGTAATAATGCCCAAGGATCTGAGAAGTGGCACTTGGGTTTTTCTCTTGGGGAAGGAAACCTGGTACAGGACCTAGTGTTGTTTCCCAACACCTCTTTCGATGACCTCTTTTAGATCAGCTTCCCCTCAAACCCGTGGGCGGAAGCCCCCTTTTTTGAGCTTCTCCAGGATTCCCTACGGCAGGGCGTATCCTGCCACACAGTAGGTGAAAATCCTTGATCCCCTCTGCCGCCACGCTCATGACCCCTGGAACAGCTATAACGCCGGGTGCTCAAAAATTTTCACGACCTCTCTCATAATCAGTTTGCCTGCTGCTGCAGTAGTCATCATAGCCCTGGCTTCCACGGGACGTCAGTCTTGGCTTTCCTGCTGGTGGTACTGCACACCAGCGAGCCCTCAAAGTCAATGGCCAAACAACAGGAGAGCAACTACATTTAAAACTTTTTGTATGATTACACCATGACCCCGGGAAAGCACTAAACCCTCGGCGCACCATACGCGTTAGTCAGCCTCTGCAGTGAAGGGAGCAATTATGCTAAAGGAGTCAAGGGAGTTGTCACTTAGTTAAAACAAAAAGGTTAACAGTGATCTCCTCCAGCCTAACCTGAGGGTAGAAAGTAACTGTTCAGACAGCCACATTTTTTGACAATGGGCTGATATTCTGAACATCGTATCGCTCCTGAGCTTTGTACTGTAAAATACTCCTTGTTTTGTGAAAATGTTAAAATACACATCAGGCAAAGCACACATATTCAGAGCCCACGGACATGTGCCCAAATGCAGTGAGACCACAGGTTCCTGGAGTCAGGGGCTGCACGGAGGTGGCCAAGGGGGAGTGAAACTGGGGGCCTATGGATAGTGCCAACAACCTCTGAAAACACAAGAAGCATTTAGTCATCAAAAGAGAGGAGACTACCCCCCTTACTCTGCAAAGCAATCTATTGTTTTAAACGAGCTGGCAGGAAAGTAATTCAAAGACTTTTAGGGGAATGAAAAGGGTCACACTGCAGGTAGGTTTCCCTGCTTGGATGAGAGTAAAGGTCGAGTAAATAGCCTTTTGGCTTACTGAATCTAACTGTAGGATTCACAATCCATAACCGCACTCTTACCATAATGCTCATATGAATCTCTGTAAGAGCCTGCATTCCGATAGTCTACAGTGGCTCTGCCACGATCTCCACCATAGCCGTCAGGACGACTACATTAAAACAAAACACCATTAAATATGTCCAAGATAACAACTGCAATCAGCTCTTTGATAAAAAGGGAAAATATTTAGAATACCTGTGTCTCCTATGGCAATGCTCATCCCTGGAACCTGTATACCCATAGCCATGGTGATGCTTGGTGTCTAGGGAACTCAGATAATCACCGTGTGAATAACTGAAGTGCACAAAGCAGCAATATTTACAAATGCACCATTGAAGAGCTGCGATATATAGAAACTCTGACAACAAAAATACCCTAAATTTAAATGGCCAAACGTTTTAATACATGTTTCTCCAGTGAAGACATACAAGTGGCCACAATCAAGTGAGACGGTGCTCGGTATAATCAGTGATTAGCAAAATGCAAACCTACACAAAGATGAGATACCACTGTACTTGTATTTTCTGCTAAGTCAGCTACACCTTTTGAAAAGGAAAATATCAAGTCTCGGTGAGGATGTAGATGAACTGGAATCCTGTGCATTGGCAGCACAAAAGTTAAAGATGGTGTGGCTGCTCTGTGGAACACTGCAGATTCCATAGATAACAACAACTCAGGATGACAATATGACTCAAAATTCACCTCCAAACTACACACCCAAAACAGCTGAATACATGTCCTCAAATACATGTACATGCATGCTCACAGCTTTCCTATGGCAGAAATCATTCAAACCCATGAACTGGTAAACAAACTCTCTAACTACACCTGCAAGGAAATATTTATTCATCCCTGAAAGGTGGGCTCTACAGATTCACGCTACATGCATGATACTTGAAGACATTTCTGCTAGTGGAAACAAGCCAGGTACAAAAGGTCACAGACTGTGATTTCAAGAGTAGCACATTTCGAGACTAGGTACATCAACACAGATAGGACAGAGACTGGTGTCTGACAGAAACTGGGGTGGGGTGGGGCTAAATGAGAGGAGTGTGTAAGGGCATATCATCTTCTTTGGCAGTGATGAAAATGATTTTCAACTAGACAGTGGTGGTAGTAGCACAACATGATGGATACACTGTACGTTATTTAACTGTTCATTGTAAAATATTTAAATCTGTGATACGTGAATTCCTCCTCAAACACAAGAAGTATCAATTATAAATCAACTGTGTATATTCTGTTTTCCCTTACCTATAATTTGTAGGGAAAGCACCATCTCTTGGTGACATACAGTGTCCTTTCTGGTAATATAGTGGCTCATTGCAGGGAGCACCTCCATTGCTGTCTCTCTCACGTGGTACTAGCACATGGATACAAACATGGTTAGGTGAGTATACCAAAACTGAGAGTGATGTTTCAAACAAAGAGAAAAATTCAAGATACCGTTTTTGTTCCTCTCACCAAAATCACTTCTTTAAAATCATTGCTCTAAGGTGGCATTCATGCTTACTTTTTGGCCCTTTAAAATGTCCTTCTTGAATGCATTATCTTCTGACGTCATTCTGTCACAATACATTCTGCATGGTATTTAAAGTACCACCTGCTCATAAAACCTATCAAACACCTGAAGAAAGTACACGTAATTTCAGCTTCCCCTTCCACATATCTATTCAGAGACTACATACGCCATTTAAATCTTTGTCAGCTTTTCTACTACTCGATATTCACTGAGCACTCATCAATCACTTGCCTACATTACTAAAAAGCCTCTTAAATCTTCCCTTCACACTTTCTGCTTTACATATTTCCCCTTAAGGACGAATAACTCCCATTCGACTTTCAAGTCTTGCGTTACTGCCTTTGTGGTTACAACATTTCCGTTGCTTCAGAAAGGCCACATTATTAAGTCGAGTTCTAATCACATATTTTGAAAATCTAGTCCCCACTTAACATTTCTATTTAGACGCCATACTCTCAACTATTTGTAGATCTCATGACACAACATGTTTTCTTGTCTTGTGCTTCTACATAATCTATAGTACTGTCAGGAACCCCTCTGCATATTAGTATTTTCATTGGATTATACATGCTAGATCCCTCATGTCTATTTGGAAATTTATCAATAGGGGCTTGGTTCTTTCCTACTGTTCATCAGTTAAATGTGTACATGTAGCCTTTGCAATGATGGCAATATAAGTTTCTTGTGCATAACAGCAATAGCTTTGTACCTCCCATAAATTATACTAGCTTTAAGCGATAGTTCTTATTCTTCATTGTTATGGACCGGCCTGTCTTTTACTTTGTTTACTAGCTGATCCATGAATTGAAATGTGTACTTGTCCTGGGTTTCTGAAGTCCGTTTACACTTAGCTTCATTCATGCACTGAATACTTTAATTGTCTCTCAAGTGAATTTAAAAATTTCAGGGGCATTAAGTTAGAGTTCAAGACACGTTGGAACCAATCTTAGGGCTTCACTTATGTCTGCCATATACTTCTCAAGTAAGTGCACTGCCTTGCATTCGCACAGAAAATGTCTGACTATTTCAACCTGCCTTATGAACCTCAATTTTATTCTAAAATGCCATCTAAACCCACATGGGACTCTCTTCAGCTAGCTGACAAAACACTTATTTTCTTTTCACTAAGATGTAATTGCTTATTCTATATATTCCCTTACCGAAGAGCTGATTCTTTGAGGCAGAGAATGAGTCTCATCATATCTATATCATTCCTTAGAATTCCAACACATCCAAAATCAATGCCTTGCACCCACACAATCATTATTACAATATTAAAGCAGAACTTTCTAATCACTTTTAGATTAGGGAACCATCAGCAAGGTGTCTGTGAAAGAAAAGGATACAAAATCCCGACAGAAAGGCCATCATGATGCACAAAACCCCAAATGAACAATAACTAACATATCAACTTTCAGCTGTTATTATCTTTATGGCGAGGCTCTCCAAAAGCCATATCCTACTATGCTATCGACTGGAACCCTCTCTCACGGAATATTGGAGATTTCTTGCAAAAGTTAATCTTCAAAATGTCCGAAAAACGAGTCTACCAATCACGGAAAGTTAGCAGGAACTCTACAGGTAAAGGGGGCTTCTCCATCGAACGTGAATTTTAACAGGAATGTTTCCCCACCGGTGGTGTTAACTATTGTACCTACTGCTCCTCTGATTCCAAGCTGAAGAGTCATTTCACAACCATGACTCTGATACCTCAGAGATCAATAACTATGCCCATGTCATTTCCCTTTGGTTCCTTGAATGTACTGGCAAGCATTAGTTTTCAAATAACTATTTTTAATCCATAAGAAACTCGTGTTTTTGTTTCAGATGCCATTTACTTTGTCTTCCTATCCCTGGACTTCCTCGCCTTGGAGCCGAAGAGGCAGATGTTTTGGGAAGGGCATCTCCATTTTGTGAACGTGGACCCCTCTGAAGTGGACCGTGTCCTCAAAAGAACTTATGTTCAGATTAAGAGCATGGCCACCGTCATCTGAATGTCACCTGCAAGGTTTTGGTTGAGTAGAATCAACAGTTGTTAAGTGGTCAAGTTTTGCTTATGCTTTTGAGATCTACACTACCCAGTGGTGCTATCTTAGGAACTCACTTGAGTCTAAACATTCGAACTGTCTCCTTATATGATGTAAGGATAATGGAGTGACTAATGGTAAAAGTCCATTTGTAATGCCCAGGGAAATCAATGCAAGCAGCGTCGCACTGGGGTGTGAGAAAAACAGTTTTGGGCAGAACAGAGGGACGGCGATGAGTCCACATAAACGAATGGAGAAATCATTTTTAAACATATGAGGTAAGCAGCAAAAAACTGTTCCTGTAACTGAGTGTCAAAAAAGCCTTGAAATTTGTAACTTCAGAGGTATAAATATACTAGATCTTCAAAGGAAGAGCTGTCATATATGAGGCGTTACCTAAGACTAAAGGAACATAGAATTCTTACAATTCACTAACAGAAGAATCCTAATCTCAATAAAAACTCTATGCCCTGCTCAAATACAATAGGGCCTATGAAATACATGTTAAAAAACTAAATAAATTTTTTAACTTTCCACGGGGCAAAATGTCTATATTCCAGTTCTGCGGTCATGTCACACATAGAAAAAAATGAATAGCCACTTTTGTGGCAGAATAGAAATGGATAAACATTCCTCAGTCTGCCCTAGAAGATAAAGGTAGCAGTGCTGTTACCTTCAGGTGGGGCAAACCCCGCAATTCCATCTTAGAAAACACTTGCTAAAAAATCTCACCTCTAGTTGTCAATTGGAGAAGCTAACTCTTTGATTTGGGAGGAGTGGTTGGAGACATAAAACAGACTTTGTCTGATACTTGGATTCTTACAAAATGAAAGCTGCCTTCCTTCCTACCAAGTGAAAAATAAAACTTCCTTCGATATACTAAATGAATATCTCTTTTTAGGGATTTCATTTATTTACTTTTAGAGAGGGGGCAGGGGTGAGAGAGGGAGAGAAACATCAACGTGTGGTTGCCTCTCATGCAGCCTCCAACAGTGACCTGGCCTGCAACCCAGGCATGTGCCCGAGACTGGGAACGGAACCTCCAACCATTTGGTTCGCAGGCCTGCACACAATCCACTGAGCCACACCAGCCAGGCCTACTTCATTCATATCTTGATCAATAATAAACTTATCCAGCACACACACCACAGACGATACATACACCCATGTTGCAAAAGAGAGGTTTCTTAGTCTTTTCCTGGGACAGGGTCACCCTTGGGAACCTGTATAACGCTCTAGATATTTCCCTTAAGTTTGTTGCCAAATACAAAGTTCATTACTCCAACTGCAGGTAGAAATCCCACATACCAAATAATCAGACATTGCTTTGTTTGCACATGTACATACAGAGAACAAGTATTTCGAGGTCAGTCTGAAACTGTGAAGTGTCTCTCCCACGGCTGTGTGTATCCTGAGTGAGTTTTACTGTGTGGGGTATGTTTCTAAATGCCCTATTTTTTTTATCATGGAGTGAATCTTGTTTCAGAGTAAATAAACAAATTGGTATGGCATAGTTCATTATTTATGAACCACCACTTTACACTACGTGAAGTTCTCGGCCCCAAAGTGGAAGAGTCTAATATGATCCTCAGAGATGAGTTCTGTAGAAAATGGCTGAAGTGAGTAGAGGCAATGAGTAATTATGGCAAAATGGGTTGAATTTAGCTCAAAGTTTATGTCATGTCACTGTGAGGTTTTGAGATAGTTTGCACATTAACTATTGCAGGTGCTTTTATAACCACGTATTAGAATGCATTGCACTTCAAAATCATTTTCAGCAACAATGTTAATTCCCCATCTCAGGAACCTTATTATATTTTGCTTGGAAAGATTTATATATAAATTGAGGTACTTCTATCTGTGCAAACTTACAGTTTTGCACTCCTATGGTGGCATCTTTTTAGTCTAAGACATTACCCAAGCGTACTCCACCCAAAGGATGCTCTCTGGCTTCACCACTTGCTCTTCTTCCACTTTTCAGGCTTCTTGTACCTCCTCTGTTTCTTAAAGTTAGTGGTAACCTCTGTCTACCACCACTTTGAAAAGGCAGTTTGTTGGCTTGCTCTACTTTAAGTATTTTCCCATCGAAAGACTAAAGAGATTACACATATTATTAGTGACATTACCTCAAAATGACATAAACAGAGGAACAGCTTTTGCAAACCTACTTATCACAGCAACTTAAATCAAGGTCAGAAATCAAACATTTCTTTTCCAAGCAAATGTCTTCCTCAGATATGCCTGAGTCCTTCACCCTGCCAAGTGTAAGAGACATTCCAGTAGGAATTGCTTTCCATTAGTCACCCAACTCAGAAACACACACACACACACATGCACGCACACTTTAAAGCTCCATGAAGATCGCTCCAGTAGTAAAACAGAAGGACTAATAAAACTCACATAGCTGGAGAAAATATGACCATCATTTTCTGCCATGTTTATCTTACCCTGTTTCTGTATTTCTGTCATTTTTTAAAATTTTTCTCCGGATGCCAACGATGTCTTAAAACGTGTGTTATTTAGAAAATGAATTGCTTACTTATTCATTCAAATGATTCACTGTTTAATTCATAGCCTTCAACACTTTTAGCATTTCCTTTGTTAGATTTAGAAGTATTCCCAAGTATGACTGCAGTTCCGTGTTTATTATAGATGTACTTTTTTTTTAATTTCTCCTCACTGAAAGAGGAATGTTCCGTAAAGTGTAGTATTATTTTTGCATTATGCGTTCTGTTTCGTTTAAATATGTCTCCTCTCACCCTGGCTGGATACCTCATTTGTGTACAGCGTCATCCCAATTGCCCAAGGTTGCAGGATCCATCTCTGATCAGGGCACACACAAGGACCAGCCAATGTATGCATAAATAAGCGGAACAACACACTGTGGATCTCTATTTCCCTTTCTCTCCCCCCCCCAATTCCACTCTCTCTGAAATCCAAAATAAAAGCAAAAAGGAAGGAAGGAAGGAAATAAATAATAAATGACGGAATCTCTAAACTATAACTTTTTCAAGTGCTTTTCAATTAGAAAGAATGCTTCATTTTCTTCATTTCCTCATGACTTCACAGTGTTTTATTCTTTACCAAAGTCAAACTTTAGGTCATAGTAACTGTTCCAGGTATATAGCACTTTTGTTGTTTGGTATTCTTTTTAACAATTTTATTTATTTAGTTTTAGAGAGAGTGAAAGGGAGGGAGAAAGACACAGAGAGAAACATGGATGTGTGTTTGCCTCTTGCAACCCCCTATGTGGGACCTGGCTGGCAATCCAGGCTTGTTTCCTGACTGGGAATAGAGCCAGGGACCCATTCGTTTGTTGGCCGGCACTCAATCCCCTGAGCCACACCAGCCAGGGCTGGTCATTTGGTATTACTTTTCTAAAGGAAGGTGAAACCATAAATACCACCAAGGCCTTCTGCCACACATGGGCCCAAGCAATTCAAACAGCCACGATGAGCCACTGAACACCTTAAGGCCTCATTTGTCGTTCTAGCATCCAGGACTTTCTCCACAGAATCCTGTATGACTGCTTCCATCCCAGCATTCAAGATTCAGCTGAATCTTGATTTTCATGAACAAAAAAGACTATCTACTCTACCTACATTTTCTAACTAAATTACCTCCCTTATGCCCCTACCTAACATGTGTGTGCGTGTTAACCCAGGGACTCTGACTCATTCCAAATCCTTTCTCAGTTGACACATCACTGCCTTGCACACAGCCAATCCTCAGTAAAACAGCTATTGAATGAAGAAGTTCAGGGACAATGTGTACACAAACTACCTTTCTTCTGCTGGTAGCTGGCAGGCAGGGATCACCATCCATTACTCTTCATAAGCCAAACAGATTTCTGTACCCAACACAAAATCAGGAGCCAAGCCCAACTTTTAGGTACTACAAAACCTCAAAATATGAAGCTAATGTAAAAGGGTCACTAGGTACTATGGGTGTCCTCTGTACCAGAAAAGCAAGCTGCCTCAGAAATGGAAGTTTGGTCAGATACTTTAATGATATTGGGGAGCACTGAAACTGCTTTCACAACAAACAACTTATGTGCTATAATAAGTACATGTGCGTACCACCTACAGTATAAGAGGAAAAGAAATTTGGAGGAAGTTTACAACCTCGGTGGATGAAGTAGAAATTTCTATTGGTAAGGCTGTCACTGGGTAGGGTGATTCTTAAGCCTATAAAGTAAGGCTTAAAATAACAAAATGAAGTATTGGGAATATCTCAGAGAAGAATAAAAACAGAAAGCAGAGTGGAATAACCTAAGGAAAAACCTAACCACGGAAGAGTCCAGAATGGAGTGACTTTCGCTGCAATGATAAGGAAATCGTATTTTGCAATCACGGAAGAGTTTACACGGCATAAGGGAGACATATAATGGCAAGGTTTGTGGATCCAGAAGGGAATAAAGGAGACCGTTGTATACATTGCTACACTAAAGACTGAATCAGAATAAACCCTAGACCAGTGCTGCAATATAAATCACGACACATACATTTTACAACAATCAGTTTGCTCACTGGATGCAATCTAGTTAAGCACAGAAGAGCAATGATAGGGCAGGGAGTTCAGCTACTTAGGACTCCCACCCCCCACTGGCTCCTGCCAAACCCTTCTGCGAGAACTGAGCACCTATATGAACAGAAAGGGTCTCCCTTCAATAGAAACTTTTTTGAGCATTTCTCCCCAAAATAGCAGGAAGGGATCTTTCGCTACCTGGGCATCTTCTATGCTGTAAAATATATTTTATATGTAGTTTGCAACAGGACATATGGACACCACCCTCATTTCTGCTCTATTCAACTTAGTGGGGCATTATTCTGAATTTTAAAGTTCTCGAAGGCTGAACACCTATTTAGGTTTCTAGTCGTATGCTAAGGCAAAATGCATGTAATGTGGCGTGTTGCTAAACATAACATTCATTTCGATCTCCTCCCAAACAAAATTGCCAGTATTTATGTGACCAGGAGAACAGTGCTGGCAAAATAATCTTGACTTACGTGGCATTCTTCACCTTTCAAATGTAAAGAAACAAAAGCACCTAGAAATGCTGTTGGAATGAAGAGTGGAATCAGCTATAGCTGCTCCAAAAGCCAATACTTGGGAGAGACAGCAATGCTGATCTAAAGGAAAGTGATCTGTGCAAGTGCCGGACACCTGGAAGATTGGGGACTCACGCCTGAAAAACACATCTCCCTTGGAAGAAGGGGCCACCATGTCACAAGCCCATCTCACTTTACAGCAGAAACAAGCTTTTTATAAGGACGCCGGGGAGAACAGAAGAATGAGATCAAGGGAGGGGGTTGAAAAGTACTCTGCGTGAAGAGCAGCGCACACCATTCCCACGAGGCCCCTGGCAGCCCAGTGTGTGTCATGATGTCTTCCCATCATGCCGGCTTTCTGTCATTCTGGCTCCAATATTAAATATCAACACAGCTGCAGGAGCCGGGAAGCCCTAAAGTCTGGGCCTGTGTAT
>PVJI01033136.1:0-11552 GCA_004026765.1 Micronycteris hirsuta
GTTTTATGAAACTGTATGTAATCTGTTAGTAAATAGCAAAATCTGTTAGTAAATAGCAAATCTTATCTTGAATTTCTGCTTTAAACAAATATTAATACACAAACAATTGAATTTTAAGTATCTTTTGCATTTCTAAAACTTTGGTAAAGCAAAGGCTGCAGGGCTTTTAATTGAGTAGGTGGCAACAAAAACAATTTTTTACTTGGATTTACTATAAAGATATATATTAAAGTATATCTTTATATTGTTATCATGGATGCTAAAATGACAAGGATTCAGGAAAAAAGTTGAATAGTAAAAATATGACTTAAATGTAATTAAGGAATTACATTTAGTCCTATTTGCCAGATCCCTCAAGTCTAAGGAAATAAATTTTAGTTGTATTTTATATAAATTTGAGCAAGTACTTGTGATTCTCTTTGACAGAGTGTATTCTTTAACTCCTTTTGTTTAACTTTCTCATTGACTGGCTTCCCTGCCCGAGGAGGGGAGGGAGCTGCGAAGTTATAATTGCTGACCCTGCTCTCCTCCAAAGGTCCTGGGGCAGCTGAGTCCCAGGCGTCAGGCTCCAGGTTCCAGACTCCAGGCCGGGGCCTGTAGCAGCCTTGGCCCCTACACAGATCCCAGGGACCTTTACTGTCTCTACACAATCTCCTTACCATCTGTTTTTCAACGACCTCTGCAATCTTTGGCTTTCAAACTTCGTATAAGCCGGGATTCCATTGGCTGTTCACTCTCTTCTTCAGAAGATAGGCTAGGTATCCCGGTTGGGTGCACGAGCAAGTGGGTTCAGCTCCTACCTACCTTGCCACCATCTTCCAGTCCTGTTTTTTCTTTTACTTAAAAGAAACATTTTTGATATTTGATTAAGCAAACCGTATAACTGATAAGAAGCTAATATCCAAGATCTGTATAACAAACTCATACAACTCAACAGCAAACAAACAAAAACAATTTAAAAATGGGCAAAGGACCTGAAGACATACAAATGGCCAATAAGTATAGGAAAAGGCACTCAACACCCCTAGTCATCAGGGAACTGCAAATCAAAACCACAGTGAAATATCATCTCACACTTGTTAGAATGTTTACAGAAAGACAAGAAAAAACAAGTGCTGCTAAGGTATGGAAAAAAGGGAACCCTTGTACACTGTTGGTAGAATGTAATTGGTATAGCTACTATGGAAAACAGTATGGAGGCTCCTAAAAAAATAATTAAAAAGTAGAACTACTGTATGATCCAGCAGTCCCACTTCTGGGTGTACATTTGACCCTTGGACAACATGGATTTGAACTATGCTGGTTTACTTACACGTGAATTTTTTTACGTGCGACAACATGGATGAACCAAGAGGACGACATTATGCTAGGTGAAATAAGCCAGACTCCGAAAGACAAATACTCTATGATATCACTGTGAGGTGGGGAAATGGAGAGATATTGGTCAAAGAGTACAAACTTTCAGTTATAAGATGAATAAGTTCTGGGGATCTAATGCACAGCATGGTTACTATAGTTAATGACACTGTATAATATACTTGAAATTTCTTGAGAATGTACCTTAAATATATACAACTTTTGTTTGTCAGTTTTACCTGGAAAAAGGCCGGGAGAAATTTTGTTTAGGTGTCCAGTATTAATCACTGAACTATACATTGGTTTTGTACACTTTTGGTTGTGGACTTATGTCATTGTTATTGGGTCTGCTTAAGACAAAAATAGAAAAAAATGTTGCTTTTTCAAGATAAAGTCATTTAAACCTTTGGTCTGTTGAGGGCTCTGAGGGTTTCACAATAATTGGTTTTCTAAATGTGTTATTTATAATTATCGGTGATGCATCTGCTATAAATAACATTTTTAGGTTGTGGGTAGGAAGTGAAGAAAAATAGATAGGTGTTTCTGGTTCATGGTAGCCATTTTTATTTTCTGGGGGGTGTTTTGTTTGTTTATTTTTTGTTGTTGTTGTTGTTGTTTGGTCTTTTCTCTGGCTAATTCTATGCGGTTCACTTGAGTACATGTATACTGAGTACCTGTGCAAGGAACTGGGCATGTGGAGGGTCTAGTGTTAACTCGTGTCATGTGAGGATGTTTTCAAGTTTTAGACTGACAGACTAAGATTTTGATTAGTTTTGTTCTTGTGTGTGTGTGTGTGTGTGTGTGTGTGTGTGTGTGTATCTGATAAATGAGAGTGGAAACTTAGCTACTCACATTTAATCATTCAAATCATGCAAAAACTGTATTTTTAAAAATTACTGTTATCAATATAATGCTGCTTTCTAATTGTTTTAAAAACAAATATTTTTGTAAAGTATAAATGCAAAGGATTTTCACACATGGTACATCATACATGAAGTAGTTTGTTGAGATATCTTTAATTCTCAGGTTTAAACTACAGAACTATGTATAGCAATCCACTTTTTTCTGTATAGTTGTAGTTCTGATAGTGGAAATTGAATGGGGTATTATTCAGAATATTGAGTTATAGATATGTAAAATATTTCAGTTGACTTTTTCCAAATGTCTAAGTGAAATATATTAATTATAACTAATAACTTTACTCACCTTTAAGAACAAAGATGTAAAAACTTAACATCTCTTATTTAGAAGTTACTTGTTTAAGGGATGTGTCTCAAAAGATCAAGTTCTACAACTGATCTTATTTACTTCTGGGTCTACTATTTGTATTCTTATAGGAATTATTTATCATTGCAGCTCAGAGAGCTTGTTTCAGGTTGTGTTCTATATTTATATGAAAGTGGGTAACTTCACTAATCCAGCAGTAGAATAGTATTTGCACAAAGCTATTTTTCTTCCTACTATTAAGGACTTTCACTGACCCACATCCATACTGTCATGCCATCTCCCTCATGAGCACTGATGTACATTTTGTAATTGGGATCCAGGATATAGTTTCTGACTAGTGAGGAAACTGAAGTTAATGCTCTTTCTTGTTTGGGGAATAGAACTTAGAACCATGGCCTTATTTCTAGTCCATTCTCTCAAGCTGTCTGTTTCAATGGAAAGAACATTAAAGTAAAAGCATATGAAAAACAGTTAGAAAGATATGTACTGTCCTGTTCAGGAGTAGAATAGAAAGTAATAGAAAAGTCTGATTAAATTGTTTCATACAATAAATATTTTTTAAAATATCTTATGTAACATGAAATCCGTAGGTAGGGGTGGTGACGTATAGGCTTCTAGCTTTGCTGCTGGTTGCATGTCCTCCTTAAACCAAGGCCTAGCAGTCACAGGCTTGACTGGGCTCAAGCAGCTTTTACACCTGAATCTTGCCAGAGGGCTATCCTGTTCTCATTTGAGGCTGGAAGGAGGAACACGGGGAAAAAGAGGGGAGTAGATGTTCAGGCTCCTCAAACATCCTGAAATCAAACAGGGTGACCTCATCTTGGGAGGGAACTGGGCCTGGGGGAGCAGCAGCTCAGGTTTTGGTTTTTTTTTTTTTTTTCTTTTTAAATTTTATCTCTTAGTTGACACAAAATAGTGACATTGACCAAAAAATCAAAACTCACAATTAATGACCAACTGATTACTGACTGTGAGCAATTAAAATAGTATTTAAGATTGGCAAGTACACAAGAATCTTAACATTCAGATAAGAAAATACTTGAAAAATATTTTATAAAGTTTTATAACAATTCTAAAATTTTACATGATATTTTCAGTAAAAATTGTGAAGCATTAAGAATGTCTAACCTATCAAAATTAAAAATATCAACCACTAATGCTAGAGGAATAACAAAATTTTCCTTTTTTCTCTAATATATAAAATTATTAGAATATGATGAGGCAATCAAAGAGTAGGTCACCAAAAGTAGAGGTGAAAGGTGTTGTGGAGGTTTTTATATGAGACTGGAAAATAAATATGACAAATGGTCATAACTATGCCTCTTGTGTGGTCAGAATGAGAGTTTAAGGTTGTTATATTTTTGTGGGATTCTGGGGTTTTCTTAAGTTTCTTTTTGAAACTTTTTTTGGTAGTACATTACTTTAAAAAGAGAAGACTTAAGAGCGGGAATAAGAGACAGACCTGAGCTCTGCAGAAACTCTTCTACTTACTAGCTCTGTGAGTGTAGTGGATGCCCTTTTTGCTCTGAGCCTGAGTTTGAGCTACAGAATGTGAATCAGATCACCAGTCCTTCCTAATACCTAAGTTTTGTACAAGGATGAAAATAAGAGGTGAAAAGTATTTTAAATGATAAAATAATTAATAAGCATAGTATTATTTATTCCATTCATACTTACAATTTTAGAAGCTTTTTGGAAGGGATGTGTCTTACATATAATTCTCCAAAATGATAGAACTAAAGTGAACCTGGGTTTTCTTCAATTCTACATAACAGTTATTTTTTCCCTAAATCACACGGCCATTTACTCTCCATTTTAATTATTTGAAATGCACCCTTATAAACAGATTCCATAACTGTAGTACAGATTACTTCAGTAATTTCGTGACATGTTGTATAACAGCTGTACCCAGAAACTTTAATGATAATCCTATAATCCAACAATTTTCGACCTTTTTCATCTCATGACACACATAAACTAATTACTAAAATTCTATAGCACACCAAAAAATATATTTTTGCTAATCTGACAAAAAATAGGTATAATTTTAATTGATTTACAAAACAAAAGAATAATAATAGTAATTACTCCTTTTGGTCCAGAGTGACTTTTTAAAAACTCAGGTGCCTAGCTCTGACTAGTGTGGCTTAGTTGGTTGCAACGTCCTTTCATAAACCAAAAAGTCACAAGTTCACTTCCTAGCCAGAATACATACCTAGGTTGCAGGTTCAGTCCTTGGGGTGCATGTGAGAGAAAACTAGTCAATGTTTCTCTCTCACACCGATGTTTCTGTTCCTCTTGCTTTCCCTCCCTTCCTCTTTCTCTAAAACCAATAAGCATGTCCTCTAGTGAGGTTGAAAAAAACAGGTACTTATACTTGTATATAAGGATGTCTGATACCACAAATTAACCAGTTAGACCCAACCTTATTATACAATGTGACCAATAAGGTGCAACACTATTATATGACCTATATATTTATGGTTTACGACAGGGCACGTACACTGGATGGCTATTGTTGTGTTGCCTGTTGTCATTTTTTTTTTTTATTTGACCATCTTAAAGGAAAAGAGGTCAGTGTCCCAGACTAAATAGTCAGGTATTGCGTGTTTTAAAGGTTCTTACAGTACAAAGTTTGAAAACCACTGCTATAATCAGATGAATCTTCTACTTTTTGTCTTTTTTTTTTTTTTTCAGGTGAATGGTGATATTCCTCCTCGGTTAAAAAAAAGTGCTCATGAAATCATTCTGGACTTCATCAGATCAAGACCTCCTTTAAATCCAGTATGTAATTTGATATATTCCTCTTGATCGGAGTTCACAGAATGAATTATTCTCCTGTAGGGTGTTATCTCTAGAACTTAGCTCTTAAAGTGGTTCATTTTTACACTAAGCGTTTGTTCTCAGAATGATGACTCCCAACTATAGATTACATTTAAGTCACAGGAAAATACTTAACATTTGCTTAATACAAGGCTATCTTAGGATATTTAAATTCAGAACAACCTGGGTTATGGTGGAAAATCTGGACAAATACTTCCTAGAATAATGGCTAAATATAATACCAAATTGTTCCTGGTATGGATTGCCTGCTCTTCCAGTTTACTTTATAGTGCTGATGACCTCCTTGATTAAATTGTCATTTCAATACTATTTTGCAATAAATGCACCCTACTGTCATCTACTTTTATACTAATTATCTTCTGTTAACGGAGTTGTTTCTAATGACCATGGAATCAGAATATTTTAATATGGATGAACGTTGGTTTGTGTTTCCTTCGTTCCTCGCTTTTTTCCCTCTTCACTCAATAGCCAGTGTTTATCAATGCCTCGTAAACCTGTGTACATTCATTAATCTGGAAGGAAATGGTGTCCCTGTCCTAGTTTGTGTATATTTGAAGCATAATTAACGATCCCCTTTATAAATCTTTTTAAAAGAAGGAAAAGAGGCCACCTAGGAAATAATTCTAAGAATGCAGGTCATGCAGAGAGCATGGAGTCAAGGGAACTTGGATTTACACACTAGCTGGAAAATTTAGCAGCCACACATCTCTGTGCAAGTAAATCAGCCTGCTGGAGCCTTTCTTTATTCAGCTATAGAATGAAGAAAATAATAATAATCTGAGAAGGTTATGATGACTTAAAAATATTAGTTTCAAAAACCATAATAATGTTAGTATGGTATAGCTTGCATTTCAATTAATTGCCTGTCATGCTTGCATATAGGGGACATAATTTTAACTTCAGAAAATTGTCTCTTTAAAATTAGTTGAGCACATGTGACTAAATAACTGAAATTCATCAATCTCCCTGTTGCTTTAGGAATCTTGATAATGACTTAAAAATAGACTTTTATCAACATTGTTGCCATTAGGAAAAGCATTTGATTAAACCAGCACCCATTTATGATAAAAAAAAAACTCTCAGCAAATTGAGAATAGAAGGATCATACCTCAACATAATAAAGGCCACGTACAAAGAATCTACAGCCAGCATCATACTCAGTGGGCAGAAACTAAAAGCGTTTCCTCTAAGATCAGGAACAAGATAGGGATGTCCGCTTTCACTACTCTTATGCAACACAGTACTGGAAGTTCGTCACAGCAGTCAGACAAGAAGAAGAAATAAAAGGCAACCAAATTGGAAAGGAGGAAGTAAAACTGTCATTATTCACAGGCAACATGATACTCTACATAGAAAACCCTATAGGCTCCACAAAAAAACTACTAGACCTAGTAAATGAATTTGGCAGAGTAGCAGGTTACAAAATCAATATTCAGAAATCAATGGTATTTTTATACACCAATAATGAACTATCAGAAAGAGAAATTAAGAAAACAATCCCATTTACTATTGCAACAACCAAAAAAAATGAGGTATCTAGGAACAAATTTAACCAAGGAGGTAAAAGACCTGCATTTGGAAAACTATAGGACACTGAAGAAAGAAATTGGGGAAGGTACAAATAAGCGGAAGAATATACTGTGTTCATGGACTGGAAGAATTAATATCGTTAAAATGTTCATGCTGCAGAAAGCAATCTATAGATTCAACACAATTCCTATTAAGATACCAATGGCATATTTCAAAGCTCTAGAAAAAATGTTCCAAAAATTTAAATGGAACCAAAAAAGACCCTGAAGAGCCTCAGCAATCCTGAGAAAGAATAAAGTTGAAGGGATTACAGTACATGATACCAAACTCTCCTGTAAGGCCACTGTAATCAAAACAGTCTGGTACTGGCATAAGAGCAGACACATAGATCAATAGAACTGAACAGGGAGCATGGAAATAAAACCATGCCTTTATAGTCAATTAATATTTGATAAATGAGGCAGGAGCATACAATGATGTAAAGACAGACAGTCTCTTCAATAAATGGTGTTTAGAGAACTGGACTGGTACATGTTAAAAAAAAGAAACTAGACCACAATCTTATACCATGCACCAGAATAAACTCAATGGATAAAAGATTTAAATACAAGTTGTGATACCATGAAAATCCTAGAGGAAAACATAGGCAGTAAAATTTCAGATATCTCATGTAGCAATATTTTTGCTGATATATCACCTAAGGCAAGGGAAATAAAGAAAAAAATAAACAAATGGGACTCCATCAAATTAAAAATCTTCTGCACAGCTAAAGAAACCATCATCAAAATGAAAAGGTAACCAACTGTATTGGGAGAACATATTTGCCAATGACACATCAGACAAGAGTTTAATCTCCAAAATATGTAAAGAATTCATACAACTCAACACCAGGAAGACAAACAGTCCATTACAGAAATGGGCGAAAGACCTGAATAAACACTTCTCCAAGGAGAACATACAGATGGCCCATAGGCATATGAAAAAATGCCCAAAATCACCTGCCATCAGAGAGATGCAAATTAAAACCACAATAAAAGGTATCACCTCACACCTGCTAAAATGGCTATCATCAATAAATCAACAAACAACCAGTGCTGGTGAGGCTGTGGAGAAAAGGGAACCCTAGTACACTGTTGGTGGGAATGCAGACTGATGCAACCACTCTGGAAAACAGTATGGAATTTCCACACAAAATTAAAAATGAAATTGCCTTTTGACCCAGCGATTCCACTTCGGGGAATATATCCAAATAATCCTGAAATACCAATTCAAAAGAATATCTGGCCCTGGCTGGTGTAGCTCAGTGGATTGAGTGTGGGCTGGGAACCAAAGGGTCCCGGTTCGATTCCCAGTCAGGGCACATGCCTGGGTTGCGGGCCAGGTCCCCAGTGAGGGCCGTGTGAGAGCCAACCATACATTGCTGTTTCTCTCCCTCTCTTTCACCCTCCCTTCCCCTCTCTCTAAAAAAATAAATAAATAAAATCTTTAAAAAAAAAAGAATATCTGCACCCCTGTGTTCACAGCAGCATTATTTACAGTAGCCATGGAAACAGCTTAAGTGCCCCTCAGTAGATGAGTGGATGAAAAAAGCTGTGGTACATTTACACAAGGGAATACAACAGAGCATTAAAAAAGAAGGAATTCTTACCTTTTGTGACATCATGGATGGAACCGGAGAATATTATGCTAAGTGAAATAAGCCAGGCAATGAAGGCCAAACATATAATCTCACATAACTGAGGAATCTAAGGAACAAAATAAACTAATGAGCAAAATAGAATCAGAGGCACAGAAACAAGAAACAGTCTGACAGCTGTAAGAGGGGAGAGGGGAGGTTGTATTGGTGAAAGAAGGTGAAGGGATTAGGCAAAGAACATATATGCATCACCTGTGGACATGAACAGTGGTGTGGGGATTGACTGTGGGAAGGCGGGGCTGAGAGGGAGGAAGACAATGGGGAGAAAATTGAGACAACTGTAATAGCATAAACAATAAGAAATTTTTAAATAAAAGGAAGCTGTAGAATATACAGTATTGTTATCATTAACTTTTGGAATAATAATAAAAAATAGTGTTGCAATCAATAAAATATAATTTCATAATACTATACTGTATGAATGTACTCAACATTATTTAAGGGCAACTACTCAGAGTCTTCAACCATTATGTTTTTTTTTTCAAGGCCTCTGCCAGAAAACTAAAACCCACTCCACCACGGCCACGGAGCCTCCATGAAAGAATATTAGAAGAAATCAAAGCAGAAAGAAAGCTGCGGCCCGTCTCACCAGAAGAGATTAGACGTAACAGATTAGGTGAGTCAACTGCTTGCCAAACGCATGGTCTAGAGTCACCCACTTGAAAAAATGTCTTTATACAACCATCTGAGTGAAAAACAATGGTATAATGTTACAAGATAGTTCATGGAGTTCTCATTTCTCTTGTTTTTCTTTCTTTCTCTCCCTCTCACATACGCACTCTCTCTTACTTGAAATTTATACTTGACATTCATAGAATATGAAATTCTCTTTATGATACTGAACTATACAAGAGCATCATGGCATAGTAGAAAGAACTCTGCCAATCTCTAGACTGTGGTTTTAGGAAGTGTCTTTACCTCTCTGAGTGTCTGTTTCTTTGTCAGCAAAAGAAGGATAAAAATTCCTCTAAACTTTCATTATGGCTTTTATGTAAGAATTAAATAAGATTGTGGTCAGAATACTTTATAAATTATAATACATATACAAACATAAATCATGTTTTAAAATAAAGATGATAGATAGTTTTACTTCAAGTTTTTATTGTGATTATGGGTTCAAAGATAAGGTATGATGTAATGAAAGCATCAATTATTATCTGATATCACTTATTCCCAAACTTCCTTTATATTTATTTAATGTTTTTAATGTGTACCATAAAAACACATTGATTTTTATTTATAGATAGACTTTATTATAAAGTATTTGTAAACATTTTGTTTATACAACTTTACAATTTGTAAGATGCCAAAAGACAGAGAAACTCCCTTTAGTAAAATAGATTATAGTCACACCAGAATAGGAAAGGAATCAGTTCTGTGACACCACACTCTCCTAGTTTTCTCCTCTGATCTTTTTCTACTTTTTTGTTACTTTTCTTGATCCTTCAAGCTTCTATCTTGGACTTAATTCTTCCTTTCAACCATACCCTTTTTCATGGTTTCTGTTTCTGGCTATCTTCCAGTTTCAATCTATAGCAGAGATGTCTCTTAAAGTTCAGACTCATATATCCATCCGTCTGCTAGATAGGGCCTCCTTAGATCCTACAAGCAAGACAGGCCCAACAAGTCCACAAGTGATCTCATCTGCTGTCTCCCCCAACCATCTCCTCCTTTTTCCCATCTCAGTATACCCAAGACATGCCTCAGCATCATCTTTCACTTTTAAGCCAAGCCCTGTTGATTTTACTTCTGGATCTTTCTAGTCTTCTACTCATTAGCCCCACAGCCACTATCTTAACCCAGGCTGTCATCTTCTCTTGTCAAATTTATTGCATCACTTCTTACTGCTCTCCCTGCATCCAGCTCTAAACTCTTTGATCTCTCCATATTAATATTCTTTGACTCTCAGCACATGTTACATTGTGATCTTCATGATGACAGGACCCGTGTCTGTCTGGTTCATTGTTGTGTCCCTATTCCCTAATACAGGGACCAGGCTGTAAGAAGTTGGTGTTGGAATTTTTAAATGTACCTTGCCATTACAGAGCTACAAAGTAAAAGTTTTATCAATTTATCCCTGTCTAATTGTTATGGTAGCAGTGTTATCTTTTAAAAATGATGTTTAAAGTATAAAAAGTGATAAATCCTTATGAACATTAATATAATAATGAGTCAAAATATATAAACCATGTAAACTAAGAGTTCTTATCCTGGGAGTCTTTGAATGAGCCTAAGGAGGGTCTGTGAATCCCCTGAAATATATTTTTTAAAATATATGCATGTTTTACAAAGTATATGTATGAGGTCTGTCCAGAGAAAGGCCAACCATTGGTAATATAACAACAACTTGAAAGACATCGATGTAACCTGGCAGCCAAGGAGAGTGGACTGGCATGTGCATGCAAACAACGACAACTTCACTGTACTAGTCAGTGGGGGCAGTAGATGTCATTGAGTGAGCATGTGTACTGTGTGGCCGTCACATTCAAAATGACTGAGTGGGTAGAGCAACAAATCTGCATGAAATTTTGTGTCAAGCTTGAACATTCCTCCATGGAAACTATTTGTAAGATTCAGAAGGCCGCAGCTGTAGGCAGTTGGTGATTGACCCCTTCATCACAACAAAGCACCTGTTCATCCATCACATCTTGTGCAGTTTGTTTGTGAAACATCAAATCACGCAAGTAACTAGTCCCTCTACAGCCCAGATTTGGCACCCTGAAACTTCTAGCTTTTCCCAAAACTAAAAATCACCTCTGAAAAGGAAAGATTTCAGAATGTTGATGAGATTCAGGAAAATACGATAGGGCAGCTGATGTGTGAAGTTCCAAGGTGCCTACTTTGAAGGGGACCGAGGGATTATTGTCCTATGCACAGTGTTTCTTGTATCTTTTATCTT